>JAVTVY010030201.1:0-11826 GCA_036873755.1 Hanleya hanleyi | reverse complement strand
CAGAGTGTTTTTGAGTATGGCGGTATGCAACACTTGCCAGTTATACATATTATTTTGGGAAATCCGACCGATAACTTTCCCCCTACCCCATCTTTGTTTTGATCAATTTTGCCAATTCTAGCAGGATTTTCGAGAACAAAACTCAAAATTAACCTATTTCTCTTAATAATGGTCATCCATTCGGCAATATGAAGGCCGTGGTTACTTTTCCGCTTTCCAATGATAGCAGAAACGCGGGAAAATGCAAATAAGCGATGTAACCAAGTAAAATTATTGGTAATTTTGCACCCAATTTTCTCTTAGAAACATGGGAAATACTTCAGAAACTTGAGAAATAATTTGTAAAACCATAATAATATACATCCATTCCATCCTTTATGGACTGTAAATGGGTTCTCTTGTAAAGAAAATTCACACTGGCAAATTTATATCATTCTGATAGGACCTCGTTCTGCCATAATATCCACCGAAATCTCAGTCCAGGGGGAGATAACTCCTGTATGGAATACAGTATGCAGTAACCTCAATTGTATACTAATGGACACACTGTGGATTATTTTAATCGAACTCCTGGTCTTCTTTCCACCTGCTTCCGAAAAATAGAGCTTCAGGTATAACTAGGCAGTCAAAATTAAACAATCTGGCGTAATGATACATCTCCGCTCCGTAACGGAGTCTACATTAAGATAATTCATAGACTCCACTATTATGCCTTAAGGGTGCACTCCGGAGATTCTTTTATTCGGCATGGAATAGACTATGGGTCCGTTTTTCGGCCACCAGTTGTCGCAAAACTTTCAACCCAAATCACTTATATGTATATATTTTCTGAAAGAGCATGATGAAACTATTATTTTAAGATATAACACTGCTAGTGTTATAGAAAAATTTAGCTCGATTCTTTTCTCCATGCTTGCCTCATTTTTCCTAGAAAAACCCCTTAAAAATGTCGAAAAATGGTCACTCAATTTCCAGAAAATCTGTAAGAGCGATTTCAATTAAACTTACTCATGTTCCCCTGTCCCTGGTCTCAACTTAAAAGGCAAGAAAAAGGGGTGAAACCTAACCGTTTTTTGTCAGATTTTCTTCCCTCTGCAAATGAGTCCCGATTTTTAGGCACACCCAAGGCATAACTGAGGCAGGACAAACTTACTCCATGATCCCGATCAGCGTGTAGACGAAGCCAGGCACTGATTTGTACGTACTGTTTGCAGTTGATAATGCTGAACAGGATGGCATTATAGACAGGTTATTAAGAAGACAAGAAGAATTATGATGTAGCAGAACAAGGGCAGTCTATCGTATTATGAAATTAGAGAGGGCCACACACTACGAAACTGGGTGGAGGGCCACCTTAAGGGGCAGGATGTTTTTTTACGAAATTAATTATTCACATGTATCGTAATCTCAGAGTGTTTGCGAGTATGGCGGTATACAACACTTGCCAGTTATACATATTATTTTGGGAAATCCGACCGATAACTTTCCCCCTACCCCATCTTTGTTTTGATCAATTTGCCAATTCTAGCAGGATTTTCGAGAACAAAACTCAAAATTAACCTATTTCTTCTTAATAATGGTCATCCATTCGGCAATATGAAGGCCGTGGTTACTTTTCCGCTTTCCAATGATAGCAGAAACGCGGGAAAATGCAAATAAGCGATGTAACCAAGTCAAATTGTTGGTAATTTTGCACTCAATTTTCTCTTAGAAACATGGGAAATACTTCAGAAACTTGAGAAATAATTTGTAAAACCATAATAATATATATCCATTCCATCCTTTATGGACTGTAAATGGGTTCTCTTGTAAAGAAAATTTACACTGGCAAATTTATATCATTCTGATAGGACCTCGTTCTGCCATAATATCCACCGAAATCTCAGTCCAGGGGGAGATAACTCCTGCATGGAATACAGTATGCAGTAACCTCAATTGTATACTAATGGACACACTGTGGATTATTTTAATCGAACTCCTGGTCTTCTTTCCACCTGCTTCCGAAAATAGAGCTTCAGGTATAACTAGGCAGTCAAAATTAAACAATCTGGCGTAATGATACATCTCCGCTCCGTAACGGAGTCTACATTAAGATAATGCATAGACTCCACTATTATGCCTTTAAGGGTGCACTCCGGAGATTCTTTTATTCGGCATGGAATAGACTATGGGTCCGTTTTTCGGCCACCAGTTGTCGCAAAACCTTCAATCCAAATCACTTATATGTATATATTTTCTGAAAGAGCATGATGAAACTATTATTTTAAGATATAACACTGCTATGTTATAGAAAAATTTAACTCGAACATTCTCCTCCATGCTTGCTTTATTTTTCCTAGAAAACCCCTTAAAAATGTCGAAAAATGGTCAAATTCGGCTCAATTTCCAGAAAAATCTGTAAGAGCGATTTCAATTAAACTTCTTACTCACGTTCCCTGGTCCGGTCTCAACTTAAAAAGGCAAAAAAAAGGGGGTGTCAACCTAACCGTTTTTTGTCAGATTTTCTTCCCGTAAATGAGTCCCGATTTTTAGGCACACCCAAGGGGCATAACTGAGGCAGGACAAACCTTACTCCATGATCCCGATCAGCGTGTAGACGAAGCCAGCACTCGATTTGTACGTACTCGTTTGCAGCGTTGATAATGCTGAACAGGATGGCATTATAGATATAAGCTGCTACAAAGACAAGAAGAATTATGATGTAGCAGAACAAGGGCGCTCATCAATATAGAAACACAGAGGTCATTCACTGAACTGTGTGGAGGGCCACTCCAGTGGCAGAGGGATGCAGCATGAAAGCTGAATTATTCTCCATGAGCTGGTATCGCACCCTGAGAGTGGCTTCAAGAGTGTTATGGCATACAAACACTTCTGCAGCTGCCAGAGAGCAGGTATGCTGAGTTTGGGAAATCCGACCGATAACTTTCCCCCTACCCCATCTTTGTTTTGATCACTTTTGCCAATTCTAGCAGGATTTTCGAGAATAAAACTCAAAATTAACCTATTTCTTTTTAATAATGGTCATCCATTCGGCAATATGAAGGCCGTGGTTGCTTTTCCGCTTTCCAATGATAGCAGAAACGCGGGAAAATGCAAATAAGAGATGTAACCAAGTCAAATTATTGGGTAATTTTGCACTAAATTTTCTCCTAGAAACATGGGAAATACTTCAGAAACTTGAGAAATAATTCGTAAAACCATAATAATATACATCCATTCCATCCCTTTATGACTGTAAATGGGTTCTCTTGTAAAGAAAATTTTACACTGGTGCAAATTTATATCATTCTGATAGGACCTCGTTCTGCCATAATATCCACCGAAATCTCAGTCCAGGGGGAGATACCTCTGTATGGAATACAGTATGCAGTAACCTCAATTGTATACTAATGGACACACTGTGGATTATTTTAATCGAACTCCTGGTCTTCTTTCCACCTGCTTCCGAAAATAGCGCTTCAGGTATAACTAGGCAGTCAAAATTAAACAATCTGGCGTAATGATACATCTCCGCTCCGTAACGAAGTCTACATTAAGATAATGCATAGACTCCACTATTATGCCTTAAGGGTGCACTCCGGAGATTCTTTTATTCGGCATGGAATAGACCATGGGTCCGTTTTTCGGCCACCAGTTGTCGCAAAACCTTCAACCCAAATCACTTATATGTATATATTTTCTGAAAGAGCATGATGAAACTATTATTTTAAGATATAACACTGCCATGTTATAGAAAAATTTAGCTCGAACATTCTTCTCCATGCTTGCCTCATTTTTCCTAGAAAACCCCTTAAAAATGTCGAAAAATGGTCAAATTCGGCTCAATTTCCAGAAATATCTGTAAGAGCGATTTCAATTAAACTTCTTACTCACGTTCCCTGGTCCGGTCTCAACTTAAAAAGGCAAAAAAGGGGGTGAAAACCTAACCGTTTTTTGTCAGATTTTCTTCCCGTAAATGAGTCCCGATTTTTAGGCACACCCAAGGGGCATAACTGAGGCAGGACAAACTTTACTCCATGATCCCGATCAGCGTGTAGACGAAGCCAGCACTCGATTTGTACGTACTCGTTTGCAGCGCTGATAATGCTGAACAGGATGGCATTATAGATATAAGCTATTAAGAAGACAAGAAGAATTATGATGTAGCAGAACAAGGGCAGTCTATCGTATTATGAAATTAGAGAGGGGCCATTACTACGAAACTGGTGGAGAACCACTATGAAGGCAAGAGTGGTTGTTTTGCTTAGCTTAATTATCGCAGTTATTGTGTATCGTGTAATCTCCGAGTTGTTTACGAAATATGGCGGAAAAGCTGGACACTTGCCAGTTATACATACTATTGTGGGAAATCCGACCGATAACTTTCCCCCTACCCCATCTTTGTTTTGATCACTTTTGCCAATTCTAGCAGGATTTTTGAGAACAAAACTCAAAATTAACCTATTTCTTCTTAATAATGGTCATCCGTTCGGCAGTATGAAGGCCGTGGTTGCTTTTCCGCTTTCCAATGATAGCAGAAACGCGGGAAATGCAAATAAGAGATGTAACCAAGTCAAATTATTGGTAATTTTGCACTAAATTTTCTCCTAGAAACATGGGAAATACTTCAGGAACTTGAGAAATAATTCGTAAAACCATAATAATATACATCCATTCCATCCTTTATGGACTGTAAATGGGTTCTTTTGTAAAGAAAATTTACACTGGCAAATTTATATCATTCTGATAGGACCTCGTTCTGCCATAATATCCACCGAAATCTCAGTCCAGGGGGAGATAACTCCTGTATGGAATACAGTATGCAGTAACCTCAATTGTATACTAATGGACACACTGTGGATTATTTTAATCGAACTCCTGGTCTTCTTTCCACCTGCTTCCGAAAATAGAGCCTCAGGTATAACTAGGCAGTCAAAATTAAACAATCTGGCGTAATGATACATCTCCGCTCCGTAACGGAGTCTACATTAAGATAATGCATAGACTCCACTATTATGCCTTAAGGGTGCACTCCGGAGATTCTTTTATTCGGCATGGAATAGACTATGGGTCCGTTTTTCGGCCACCAGTTGTCGCAAAACCTTCAACCCAAATCACTTATATGTATATATTTTCTGAAAGAGCATGATGAAACTATTATTTTAAGATATAACACTGCTATGTTATAGAAAAATTAAACTCGAACATTCTCCTCCATGCTTGCTTCATTTTTCCTAGAAAACCCCTTAAAAATGTCGAAAAATGGTCAAATTCGGCTCAATTTCCAGAAAAATCTGTAAGAGCGATTTCAATTAAACTTCTTACTCACGTTCCCTGGTCCGGTCTCAACTTAAAAAGGCAAAAAAAAGGGGGTGAAAACCTAACCGTTTTTTGTCAGATTTTCTTCCCGTAAATGAGTCCCGATTTTTAGGCACACCCAAGGGGCATAACTGAGGCAGGACAAACTTTACTCCATGATCCCGATCAGCGTGTAGACGAAGCCAGCACTCGATTTGTACGTACTCGTTTGCAGCGTTGATAATGCTGAACAGGATGGCATTATAGATATAAGCTATTAAGAAGACAAGAAGAATTATGATGTAGCAGAACAAGGGCAGTCTATCGTATTATGAAATTAGAGAGGGGCCATTACTACGAAACTGCGGAGGGCCACCTACAGGAAACTGGGGAAACCCCGCCGAAAAGTGGTCCAGGCAAAAGCGTGTAAACTCCCAAAGGAAAAGTTTATTGAGTTGTAAACTTCTCAATTTTGCATCACGTGACGCCATTTTGGCCAATCGGAAAACAGATACGGTCGACGATTTTAGACTGTAGAATTATGTCGCTATATGGAAGTCTTCACACTGTTAAGCCATCCACCAGGACTTTTCTGGAAGAATTAATTTCATGAATAAAAGATATCATGCAATGGGATTTACAGGACGATCAAACACGACCATGTCGCTATGAGGATCTCTTCAGATTTCGAGCTCTTCCAAGTCACAACTATCCACGATGTCTATTCTGGCTGGAAGTGTTATTTCCAGAATTAGAATATAACGTGTTTACAGGACGGTCAAAACGGCAATGTCCATTTGAGGAACTCTTCGGATCTCAAGCTCTTCAGTGTATTAAAATGTGCCCGAGGTCTTCTCTGGAAGAACTAATCCCATAATTAGGGGATAAGATGGCATGTGGCTAGGGAATATGATAGCATACATGATAAGAAGTCACATGCCCTCAGATCTTCTGACAGAATTCTTCCCAAAGATCGATAGTGTCTCCTGTTATGTTCTGTATCTCAGCTATGCTTTTATTGTAGCTATCCATGTAGACACCTTGACCGAAATGGCCACAGGTTCCCATCAGATGATCTAATGACTTAACAGCTCTGTCAGTATACCTGATTGACATTGATGAGTTGTGTGAACATCAAATGTAAAGAACGGTTCAGCAAAATGAAATAAATTTTCATCGAGTGCAAATTCTTATTCAGAGCATAAGTTTTTAAGTCCTGACGTGGACCATGTGTTTATTGGAGCGATATGCAAGAGGTGGGAGAAATTGACGATGTCTGGCGACTAAAAAGCAACCATATGACTCTACAGGAAAGCATCCCTCGGTACCTAAAATTCAGACCCGAGAATACGGTGGATTCTCGAACGTAGCCTCAATACTCAGCCGCGCTTTTATTGCGAGTGTTCATGTGGAGACTTTGAAGTATCAACACGGCCCATAGCACCGGTTTAAGCGGAATTAGATAGGCTAGCTCCAGAGCTGTGATGACTCATCTGATGTTAATGGATGAGCATCCTGGAGGTCTGATGCAGTAAACGCCTCAACATGGGGTAACCTGGTAAATGCAAGAATACCCAGAGAAACTAACCTGAAATGCCCGACGTCGTACGGCTTCCCCACCAAAACAATAAACCTACATATATTTCCCACCTATATGTACATGAGGAAAATTTCATGACCCATCAGCAAAATTTCACAATATACAGATAACAATCTCGGATCTCCTTTAAACCAAGGAACTATTCTTGTCTAAAGCGACGAAGGATTCCAGATGCGCATACATGTGCCTTCTCGCTGGTTCTTATGATCCAGACGGAGTATCATGTTTATGATCCAGACGGAGTATCATGTTTATGATCCAGACGGAGTATCAGGTTTAGACAGCTTTTCTCTTTTACAACCAGGAAATTAATATGTCTCACGTTTTCTTCGAAGAAAATTTTTTACGGACAAAAATATTATTACAGATTCCAGGGAAGTAATATCACAGAACTTGCGAACAGCTTTTCATTCGAATACACACCGCATTCCGTGCATTGCTACAGAAACTATAGTATCTTTGCGCCGGTACGGCGTCTTAGATATCAGGCATTTAACACGATTGTAGATTGGACGATCTTTGACACTGTGGCTTTGTCCACTCTGCAACATAATGGATAGTCAGTAATCAATTCCATGAACTATACTTTGACCAGTGTAACTAGCCTGCTAGCTACATACTGAACAGTTCAATTTGTTCCCATAAACATGAGCAGTAGCAACCAAGATGTTACTGATGCATGGTGTTTGGTAAATGACTCAGGATTATACATATCAATGGTGTGGATCTTCAAAGATCGACATCATGCTCTTAATACAGACTCGTGAAAAATTGTTGAAGGCTTCTGGCTTCCAGGTCAAAATGATTCATATTGGCTGCACCCAGAATGTTGATAGCTTCATGAATTTGTTTTGTAATTATGGACATCGGACATCATTGTCATGACTGCCTGTTGAGTTCTGGACTACGAAACTCGACTTGAGGGTGTTGTATGTCTACAAAGCACGTTGGAACTTGTCTGGGGTGGAATAATGGTTTAGAAAAAGGTGTATAAAATGATTCCAAATAGGCGTAGAGATATCAGCATACAGATTCATTTCATACGGTACCAAATGTGTAAACAAGTTGGTATATAAAATTCGGTATATAAAATTAGCATACGGATTGATTTTACTTGTGCACATGTGCGTGAACAATTTGGTTCCAGATTGGTTCAAGAAATGAACGGAGTTGGCTCCATGTTACTAATATCTGCCCCATCCAGTGCGGTAATGTATCAGCATTCTATGCCTACTGTGGTTGAATAACTTATCACAGTGGTAACAGAAGCCGATGTGCTGCAATTATATACGGTACCAGTGTGACGGAAACGGTGGCCCGATGCATCCAGTGTCCGGGGGACACTCGCGTCTAGACGTAAGACACTAAGATCTGGATTTAATTGTCCGTCGGGCATTCAGGTCTGGATTTGCAGGTCCTGGGACACCGGCTTCCAGGAGACGAAAGTCCTAACCTGGAGCCCAGTGTCCGCCTCGATTACTACTTCCGATTTTCCATCCAGTTTACACGTGAACATGTTTACCAGAGAGTAGTATAGAAAGGGGAGTTACGGCGTTATTGACCTACTTCCGACAGGTGGCGCCAATAGATCATTTCCGTCTGACCTTTGTGAAGTCACTTCCGGTTCCGGTCATGTGACATAAAGTGACCTTTAACCCTGCGCATGATTTCCGCTATTGTGCGCATGTCCACTATTGTGCACTTCCGATCACGTGACGGGAACCGATAGTGACCTCACAAAGGTCAGCCGGAAGTGACGTGTTGACGTCACCGGTTGTAAGTAGGTCAAAAACGCGCTAAGCCCCCCCCCCCCTCTCTGTCTCTCCCTCCTACCCAGGAGGTGGGTGAGGACGAAAATGAAATGAAAAAAAAACAAGATAATTTTAACAGAAAATCTTGAAATTTATGCTAAGAAATAGCCAGGTAAGACTGCATCACACCTAAGGGCTTTTCCTCGTGATTTTTTGGCCTCTTTGCTTGTCCGGTGGGAGCGTGTTCACTACAATGAAGAATACAACATATTGGCGAGCATACGTTACAACATAAAAATGAGAAATAGCAAGCTCTTCTGTATCTATGAATGCAAGTCGCGATATGTAATTTTTCTATAAAGGTGTGGAAGTTGCCATTCAGTGGGGTAACTAGGCCACTACTTGTATTCTTCTAATGGCATATTCCGTGGGTCTTCCAAAGACGGGGTCAAATTTGCATGTTTTCTATATATCTTGGACTATTTCATGCGAACAATTCCTTGTTTAACCCTACCACGCATGCGGGAGGGGCATTCGACACCCCCCCCCCCCTCCCCCCACCAAACTTTCTGCACAATCTCAGGAATGATAGAAAAATTGAGAGCTGACACTCCGTGAATTTGTAGTTTATCATATTGGGGTCATTTGGAGCCTATTTGCATAACCTCCCGAGCAGAGGATCACGAGTAAAATCAAGGGTAATTTATCATGCCTTTTTTTTTGGAAAAATTACATGAATAAAATTTTTGCAAAATTTGATAAAAAAATCGACCAAGAAAGGTATTTTTTGAAAATGACGTCACTGTGACGTCATCAAAGCGGCCATCTTGGATTTTTTTTGCATTTTATTTTACAGGTTGACGGAAAGGTATAGTGTGGTAAGTTTCAGTTCCTTTACCTCAAGGGATAAGAAAAATAGTTAGGGAAAGGGTGAAGGGGGGGGAGGGGGGAGCGCCTGGACAGGTCCTAAACATCCCAGGCCAGATAAGGTTAACACAGAATTTCTTTAGATTTCTCGCATTCTTAATAACGACGGAAACTTTTAATTCAAAGTAAAGATAGCAACCGCAGTGTAAAGGTTACTTAACAGTTTAAAGGTTTTCTCGTTCATTCATTGATTCATTCATTTATTCACCAAGATAAATTACTTGTACAATTTATAGTTGTAAAAGGCAGTTGGCGGGAATAAAACCCCAGGGCGCTTGTTCTATCCCTGTAGTAAACAATTCGATTATACATACGAATATAAGTTAAAGAAGCTGGTGAATATTGATATGAATGTAAGCGGTGAGAACATTATACATAAAAACAAACACGTATCCTCCGACAATCAGCAAACTCGACTGTGTAAAGGTTTACTCTGCGGTTTAAACGGTGTAAACGTTTCCAAGAGTTTTGTTTGGTTTTCGTTGAAAAAAACCCCCGAAAAAGTCATTTATGACGACGTTACTAGAAATGACAAAAATGTAAAGAAAACATGTGATCAACTAAAATCTGTTTGCAGAAAATTGGCGAAAATCAAGAACATCCCCAATGAATGAAGAAAATGTAATAATAAAATGTTATCGATGTTCCCTATGGGCCAGCCTTATTCAATCTTGGATGGAATAGGCAAATATACCCGGTGTTTGTCACGAATACACCATTAGTTTGCGAGCGCCTTAGGTTGAACTATCGGTAATGTATACATATTAGCCATGAAGTCTACAAAATATATTAATTGCGGGTCACTATGACTCACTATTCCCATTTCTATGTAAATGGGTGATACCAAAAAAGAATAGTATCTCGCTGAAACAATCAAAGATAAAACTCATAATAAATATATTCACTTTCAATGATCAAAACAACGGAATTTTGTTGGCATACTGCTACCTGATAATTTCTTAGAGCAGCTCGACGTATACGGAACGCTTCTCTTGCTGAGTTTTCCCGGTTTCGTACTTGTCGATATTGTTGACCAAATATCGCAGAATATCGGCAGGATCTAAGGATGACATGAGTCTGATTGTGGACAGGAAAATGTGGAGGTCAGCTTTTAAACACACCTGGTCAGGTACACAGAAAAGAAAATTCCGTAAAAATTTAAGGATTATTCCCCGACTGTTACACCAGCAAAATATTCCTCAACATAACTAAGGAATATTCCTTACCATGTTAAGGAATTTCCTTAACATGCTACGGAATATTCCTTATTGAATTTTAAGGAATATTCCGCTGGTGTAATTGTCGGGGAATATTCCTTAAATTTCAAGGAATTTTTTGTTCAGTGTACTCAATATAATCCATTAATTTCGCAGATGTGCCATATATGAATGCAGTAATCAGATGCATGTAGATCTCGTGGCAATTTTTATTTTGCATTTATGTTACGTTTTATTTATTTGATTAATCTTTTAATGATACCAGATGCGCTCCTTTACGGTTAATGTGAAAACAAATTAATACTTATATTTTATGGTATCCCCTATGCAAACAAATGACCGAATCCTACTTCAAGAACGGCGAGTCAGCTTGAAATGTCCGGAGAGATCGTTCGCGATATCCCGCATTCGGAAGATACGAACCGAATATGAAAATACCTGGAGTATTATATTTGCATATCGTAAAATATTCTAATTTCGCCCTGACTATGCGAGAAGTCGTAAGTAGTACCAGCGGACAAGCGTGGTCATTTTAGAGTAACATTAATTATAACAGTAATAGAGATCTCCGACATGACAATTTCTTCAATATTTACTGATGTCAGAAACGTGATATACATTTTCATTAGATATCTCAATATCTCGTGTTTCTTTCTGATTTCGCAACATTCACAAAATCATATGCGTGCGAAAATTAACCCAGCGCGGAAAGAATGATTCATCGTACTTGTACACCGGGGTGAGAAGATTTTCACCTGGGTGAAAACAGAATTTCACCTGGGTTAAAACAGGTTTCCACCAGGGTGATAACGTTTGTGCCCAGGTGAAAATCTTTTCACCTCGGTGAAAACGTTTGCAACTGGGTGGAAACTCAGGAGGAGTGAAAGAATCCCCCCCCCCCTCACAACCTAAACTGAAAAAAATATAAACAAAACTAAAATTAATAGCAGGTCGTATATGCGCCATCATAAAGATGTATATTGACCTAAATACATAAAATTATTTTTTTCTAAAAAAATATATATATTTAACAAAGATGCGACGGTATAACTTT
>JAVTVY010030200.1:0-12774 GCA_036873755.1 Hanleya hanleyi | reverse complement strand
ACAACACCCGTTTGAATTTGGTCCAGGCCTCCCGAGACACACGAATGTGAGCCGGGCACGGTTGTGTAGGGTCTGCATCACAGATGTCTTCCACCTCCTCCATGATATCGACCTTATCCGCATAAACGTGCAGGAAAACCTCGGGGGCCAAGCTGAGATACGCCAGTATTATAGGCTCCGTCATGGTCAGTACGTGAATGGTACCAGATTTGACTGTCTCTCGTATTTATAGGGACAACCCCGTGAGATCAAAGGATCAGGTGGTCATGTCACTGGGCTGACTGAGTCTAGCCGGGTAATCAATGGCATCGTCGTCTAGTTCATGGCTAGACAGTTGTTCATTGGGTTCTGCCGCCGATTCTCTCAGGGCACGAGCCCACTCCAGCTCGTCTGATGACCGCTCGTCCGGTGTAAACAGCTGGTCCACGATAGGCACCACTTTCTCGAAGGCTATCCACAGATCGGGGTCTAGGGTGAAGCTTCGCGTAGGGTCTTGGTAGCGGCCCAGGCGTGGAAAGAAGGGTCCACGGTATACGTAGATGGCATTGTCTATGTGGATGAGGTGTCCATCGAGCTCGCCGCTCAACACCCGTTTAAATTTGGTCCAACCGTCACGGTGTAGCGTAACCGTATTCGATACGGTCTCAGCGGGCGACCAGCAAACATCTCCACGGTCTTCCACGAGGGTGACTTTATCTTCATAGACGTGTAACCCCACCTGGGGTGTAAGGGGAAGGATGGCTCGTAGGACTGGTGACATGCTTGCTCCAATGACGATCGTTGAATGACACACATTCTGTCTGACCCTCGTATTTATAGTCAGGTGCCACTGTCAATACCACAGCGCCAGGGTCAATAGGGCACAGACTATTGTGAGGCCAACCAACCGTCGCTGGTTCCGGCGTGAGCGCTCGTGGTCCATAGCCCGAGCATCAAGGATGGCTGTCATAGTCCAGTAGTGGTGAGTGATGGCACACCTCTCCATCGAGTGCACTCTGTAGAGGACCGCTTCTGTGAACTCTTTCAGGATCTGGCGTCGCCCCTCGTTGTCGTCGCCATCTGCAAACATAGACCGGACCACTGCTCGGTAACCCGTGAGTGAATTAACCACGGTGGCATGCTGTAAAATGCGAGTCGCATAGGGCTGGATCTCCGTCATGGCTCTGCAACCGTAGAAATGAAGGTGTGCGATCCAGAGGGACATGTTTTATAGATCAGGTCACACATGCGCGCCTAGATGTAGCTCTACGGGTGTAGTTCGTAATACGTACTATTCTGATGGGTTATGTGGCTCCTATACAGATAGTACCTTATCGACAATGGGGACTACTTGTTCCAAAGCCGTCCATAGATCGGGGTCCAGGGTAAAACCACCGTCGTTCAGACAGAGGAGTCGAGCGAAAAAGGGACGGCAGAAAATGTAGACGTCGTCACACAGGTGAATGCTATCACCGTGCAGGTCACCCAACAACACCCGTTTCGAGGTAGTCCATCCTTCCGGTGACAAAGAGACGTGCGCTTTGGGTTCAGGCGTACACCAACACCTAAGTCCGCTATCGATGAGGTCCACTCGTTTGGGGTACAACAATAGGGTGCAGCCAGGTGTAAGCCTCCGGGTAGCCACAGTCCCTTCTTTCACCTCGGGGTGTAGTAAGTCATTCACCTCGGGGAGTACATCTTTCAGTGCCATCCATAAGGGTGGACAGAGTGTGATATAGGGACCTTCACTCTGTTCTAACCGGGGAAAAAGGGAATCCTCTCCAGCAGTGCGTATGTGCACGCCGACTTCCACGTGCATGAAATCCCTTTCGGGGTCTCTTCCCTGTAACAATCGTGTCAATAGAGTCCAGCCTGATAGCGATAACAAAATCTTCACCTTCTGCGGTGCGTCTTGGACCAGCTCCAGGTGATCGTCATTGACGATGAGGTAGACTTCGGACGTCAGTTGGAATAACGGAAGCTCTGTTCCGCTCGCTGCCATGGTGGGGAATGAAAAGCGAACGGTTAGAGAGGTGGCTTTATAGTGTACCTGTTGGGTAGGGTTTTATACACCATGCGTGGCACTTGTTATACTCGCTTGCGCCATAAGGTCAATAAGGTTAGAAATGCGCTTTTTTCTACTACGCCCTGTGACGGCCCTTCGTGAATGGGTGTAACCTGTGAACATCATAGGAATGCATGCACTAACCTGTCTGTGGGGTTTTTCCACAATGGCGGTCACCTTCGGGTCTTTCCGGTCAACGTATCCGCCATTATCCGCCATTTTTCCACAATGGCGGTGTATCCGCCATTATCCGCCATTTTCCCAAAATGGCGGTGTATCCGCCATTATCCGCCATTTTCCCACAATGGCGGTGTATCCGCCATTATCCACCATTTTCCCACAATGGCGGTGTGCCCGCCATTATCCGCCATTTTCCCACAATGACGGTGTATCCGCCATTATCTGCCATTTTCCCACAATGGCGGTGTATCCGCCATTATCCGCCATTTTCCCACAATGGCGGTGTATCCGCCATTATCCGCCATATTCCCACAATGGCGGTCAGGTCTTTCTAGGCAACTGTCACCTCCATTATCCGCCATTACAGCTTCACGGGCGCCTCCCACACACCGCCATTACATCTCCGCCATTGTGGGAAAAACCCCACAGACAGGTTAGTACATGCATTCCTATGATGTCCAAAGGTCGCGCCCCATTCACCCAAGCCGGAAGTGACGTCACAACCCACGTGACCTGCGCAGCAGAATGGAAACGACACCCTAGTCTAGCCCCCTCACCTAGGCTTCACATGGATACCTCACTCGATCCCAGCGGCTCACTAGTGGCCCACCTAGACCCCAAACCGTCTATTTCCATACCCCTTTGTCCACTGCGCATGCACAGAGTTACGATATTTCAACCCCGCACTCACCCCATCAGATGCCCCCTCACCTAGGCTTCACATGGATACCTCACTCGATCCAATCGGCCCACTAGGGACTCCCCTCGACCCCAAAACGTCTATTTCCATACCCCTTTTCCACAATTCCCTGTCTGTGCATGCGCAGAATGTCGAAAACGATCGACACACTAATCCAGGCGGATGCCCCCTCACGTATCCTTCACATTGATACCTCATACGACTCCATAGGACCACTAGTGGCCCATCCAGACTTCAAAAGGTCTATTTCCATACCCTTTTCCCAAAATTCCCTGCCTGCGCATGCGCAGTATGTTGAAAACGGCCGAGACACTAGTCCAGGCGGATGCCCCCTCACCTAGGTTTCGCATTGATACCTCATACGACTCCGTCGGCCCATTAGGGGCTCCCCTCGATCCCAAAACGTCTATTTCCATACCCTTTTTCCACAATTCCCTGCCTGCGCATGCGCAGAATGTTGAACACGGCCGAGACACTAGTCCAGGCGGATGCCCCCTCACGTATCCTTCACATTGATACCTCATACGACTCCATAGGACCACTAGTGGCCCATCCAGACTTCAAAAGGTCTATTTCCATACCCTTTTCCCAAAATTCCCCGCCTGCGCATGCGCAGAATGTTGAACACGGCCGAGACACTAGTCCAGGCGGATGCCCCCTCACCTAGGTTTCGCATTGATACCTCATACGACTCCATCGGCCCATTAGGGGCTCCCCTCGATCCCAAAACGTCTATTTCCATACCCTTTTTCCACAATTCCCTGTCTGCGCATGCGGAGAATGTCGAACACGGACGACACACTAGTCCAGGCGGATGCCCCCTCACGTATCCTTCGCAACGATACCTCACTCGACCCCATCGGCCCACTAGGGACTCACCTAGACCCCAAAACGTCTATTTCCATACCCTTTTTCCACAATTCCCTGTCTGCGCATGTGGAGAATGTCGAACACAGACGACACACTAGTCCAGGCGGATGCCCCCTCACGTATCCTTCGCAACGATACCTCACTCGACCCCATCGGCCCACTAGGGACTCACCTAGACCCCAAAACGTCTATTTCCATACCCTTTTCCCACAATTCTCTGTCTGCGCATGCGCAGAATGTTGAACACGAACGACACACTAGTCCAGGCGGATGCCCCCTCACGTATCCTTCACATTGATACCTCATACGACTCCATAAGACCACCAGTGGCCCATCCAGACTTCAAAACGTCTATTTCCATACCCTTTTCCCACAATTCCCTGCCTGCGCATGCGCAGAATGTTGAACACGGCCGAGACACTAGTCCAGGCGGATGCCCCCTCACCTAGGCTTCGCATTGATACCTCGTACGACTCCATCGGCGCCCCCTCACATAGGTTTCACAATAATACCGCACTCGACTCAATCGGACCAATAGTGGTTCCCCTAGATCCCAAAACGTCTATTTCCATACCCTTTGTCCACAGCGCATGCGCAGAATGACATATTTCAACCCCGCACCCAGCCCATCAGATGCCCCATCACGAATGCCTCATATTGATACCTCACTCAACTCCATCGGACCATTAGTGGCTGCCCTAGACCCCAAAACGTCTAGCGGGACCCATACCGGGCCCAGTTTTCGACACTAGATGACTACATCCCGATAAAATGGCCAGTTTTCGACTCCGGACGTGCCGCCATCTTGAACCAGAAGGCAGACGCCGCCGCAGAACACTCCTGCGCACACCTCCTCATTAGTCCGATTTGTCTCCCTTGCGTCCAGAGTGTATAGATGGCGCTACCCATAAGCCGGAAGTGACGTCATTTTTACATCCTGGTGAAATGCGGTCGGATATCCTTGCTCACTACTACTGCGGAGGTAGTGGTAATTGTAGGAAAAAGCGTCATCTTCCAGCGTTTTCAAGCCAAGGGAAATAATTTTCAACTTCTAACCCACAATTGCGCAATAGGTCTGATACTATATATATATATTCACTTTCCCCGTTCAAAATCCGACGATTTTGACTGGTCTGTGCCGTCTACACTGAATTGACAGACGAAGTCACAATGATTGCTTTGGTACAAGTGTCGTGTATGCCAAGTTTCAAAACATTCGGTTCAGCCGTTGATTTTTGCAAATCAAAAAGGCTTTCAAATATTTGGAAATTCAAACAAAATTCAAGGATTTAGTCATTGCGCGAAAATCAACGCTCTTCAGTCTCCCGTCGAGCATACTTTTCCGATCAAAATGGAAAATTTATATTTCCTTCAGAGTTAATTTTCAATGAATTTGGTATCAGGTCTATCACTTTGATCTGTGAAACGATGGAATGGGTTTGGGGGCTTTATCGAACTGTCCAAGAGGCATAATGACACTTTTCACTATTCAAATTGAGGCCTGTAACAGTCTTGATATTAAGTTTCTGTATTTACGTGTGTTATCATTTGCAAACCAAATATCTTGACACTGTTTTCCACGCAGCAAGTCAATACGAAGACATGGTTTGCTCCTTCTATATAAATGATTAACTATTCCGTTCTTAGGAAATATCATCTCATCTGACATATTTGGCCAAGCCTTTTCGAAGGTTGCTAAATTTATCAAATTCTGCAAATAAGAAACATTTCTAGTAAGTATCTATGGATATCTCCCTATACTCAATTCGCGAATATCTTTGTCACTAAGTCATTCCGAAGGTGATTTAAGAGGGAAATTTCGGGGCTAGTTCACTAAACAAGGTCTGTGTGTAAAGAGAATGATGTTGAGTTCTCGTTAGTATCTGTTGGTACATCAAATTATTGCATTCACGAAAATGACTGCCAAATCAAAGTCAATATGAAAGGTGTCTAGGTATCAAAATCAAACTAAAAAACCCTCCGAGAAATCAAGGTGCCAGCTTTTGACAACGAGGTCAAATTTATTGCTTTTATGGTCAGTATCTGCTGACATTTGACGTAATTCCATTCGTAAAACTGATTGACAAAGTAACGTAAATTGTGAATTGTAGAACCAGTAAATTCTAGCAGAAATGAGCTCTGACTTGAGAGAATGATGTCAAATGCAATATGTTTCTGCTCATTGTCTGCTGATACACATAAGTATTGAATTTACGGGAGTAATTAATGCTAATCTCTAAAGGGATTCTGAGTGCCGAAGAGGACGGGAACATCAATACCAGCGAAGCAAGGCCCTGGCTTACGAGAATGAGGATAGAGAGACGGTGTTCCGAAAGAGGATCATTCAAAATAGCTATATACCAAATACCATATACCGAAAACGCACAATATAACTGCACAACTATGGTGTATTGTTCGCACACAGGTTTGTCTAACTCATTAAATACTAAATAGTCATTTCTGTATTATAAAACCAGTTGCGCATAGTCAGTTGCGCATAGTCAGACAGTAAGTGCAAATCCAGGGATTGGAGGGTCATTGTTTCGATTCCTACAGAAGGTTAAATTATTCTTCCTTTCAAAACGTATTTCAATATATGCGAATTGCTTGGTGAGTAAAGTTAAACATCATACCAAATTGTCATTTCTATAAGTTATATACACATCTTTATTCTGTGAAAGTTCTTGAGTTGTTCCCTTTCTTCTAAAACGTAATTGTTGCGTTTGTTTTATGATGCATGATCTATAATTTGATACCAAGTATTACTCAATGTTAATGATAATGACAATGCGTTACTTGTCTACTTCTTTACCAATTTGTGAAATTATCTAGATTGGGTAGATAAAATGATCACTAGAAGTAGTGAACTTATTTTTCTACTTTCTAACACAGTCGTCTATGATTGTATGCAAATTAGCTGAACCACTGACAAGGTTGCGGCTCATCTTCCTTGGTATATAAGCAATTCAAAGATATTAAAGTGTATATACATGTACATACTGTTCAGTGAAAATAGTAATATCTGAAAACAATGACTGATGTGTCGACCGACAGCTTTTAAGCGACTGAAGTTTCCTTTGTGTTGACGTAAGAGAATTGAAGTCTGAACGGAAATCAACGAAGCAATAATTCATTCCACCGAATATAGTTACAAATGAATTCAAACGTGCCTAAAGAGTAGAATGTAATAGAGTTCTGGACCAGGGAAGCCGGGGAAGCCGATGATATCATAATGGCGATATCTCGGGAACTAAGAATGATAGAGACTCGCGGCTTACGGCGTCGTATTCCTCTCGTATAGATGCGCGATAAATGTCCTATACAATTTTATCGCCCGACGGTAACTTTCGCCGCAATTAGACGATAATCGGTGTCACGTGATTCGGCGATTTCTCGGGAAATAAGCGACATACGGGCTCGCGGTTTGCGGCGTTGTATTTCTCGTGTAAGGGTCTACCGTAAAGCTTCTATACGAATTTATCGTATCTCCGTAAGTTTCGCCTCTATTCGGCGTCGAAAACTTTTTCTTCCTACCTTACCACGAATACTTCCCTAAGGTGTCATTACGACGACGCTTGTACCCGTGGACACGTGTGACTGATCACTTCTCTCGGTGTTCACGAGTGCCTATCGAACCATACGAAAATATCTTATTTTAGAAACAATATTATAGTAATTCCTCCTCATACACAGCCACACACATAGGTTAGTAGGTCAAGTTGACGTGATATTCCTGTCAAAAGGTCACTTTCGGTCACGGTACGGCCCAACAAGAGTTATCTTCCCCTACATATCGGTCTGTTAAGCCTTATCCTAACGCCCTAGCACACCAGTTTTTCTTTGTGGGCAAAAACCCTGTTATATTTATAGATCATTCGCAAGTAGTAGACAACGGGGAGTTTCGGAGGTGCGATGAAGAGCATTTGGGGAGATGACGGCCATTTTCCTCAGGACTACCTGGTAGAATTACTTTAGCGTATGTGAGGAGGAGGAGGAGGGAGGAATGAGGAGGAGGAAGAGAAAGAGTGAGGAGGAATGAGGAGGAGTGTGGTGGTGGTGGAGGGGGCGGAGTGTGGTGGTGGTGGTGGTGGTGGTGGTGGATGTGTGTGTGTATGTGTGGGTGTGTGGTGGTGGTGGAGGAGGGGGAGGATGTGTGTGTGTGTGTGGTGTGTGGAGAAGGAATGAGGAGGAGGATGTGTGTGTGTGTGTGTGTGTGTGTGTGTGTGCGTGTGCGTGTGTGTGGTGGTGGAGGAGGAGGAATTATATGACTGGTATAAAATAGAGACAAAGCAATACGAAGATTACTAAATAATCGCTTTATTCATCAACTCACTGCACAAATAATGAGCGAAAACTGCTTATATAAAATACATCTCCACTGCGGGTATCATTTCGACATCTAGCCTTCCATTCAATGTTTATGTACGAATATTTCCACTGGGGTCTTTATTCGGAGTCCTCGCTATCACCGTCATCGATCAACTTATCGAATAAGCATTTCCGCATCTTAATCGTCTGTCTGAGTGCTTCCTCGTAGTCTATGTCGTATATCGTTTGTAGACGCCTCGTTGTTTTCAAGATCTCGTTATGAATATAATCGGTTTGTAGCTTTTGCATGTTCACGAGGAGATTGCAGTATTTTTGACGTAAAGTCTTCATCATCGTTGGAGTATACTCCTCCATAGCATTTGCACCAGACTCGTCCTCGTCGTAACCTTGGCTTGTATATCGCTGTTTTCTCTCGTCAATGTCAACCCTACAATCCCTCGCGATAGGTTTACCGAACATGTTTTTCCACACGTTATATTTAACCCGTTTCCGCAAGTGGGTAGGTAGATCTATTTCCCCAGAATGGTTGAGTTCGTCATCTGAACGGTATTTTCTCTTTCGTCGTTCCATTTCATTCCCGCTTCCTTGGATCATCTGCGTCTGCTGGGACTCGTCACCATTTTCATTCCGTTTGAACCACGGTGGATCCGTCTTCGTATATGATCCCTCTCCCGCTTGTTCATTCCTCTTAGCGGACCATGTTGGATCGTGAGATGGTATACGTTGAATTTGAGTTGATGGATTAGGAATTGGGGCTGGTCGAGGTGGCAGTTCTTCCTCTTTCACGAGTTCCTCATCGCCTGATATTACATTGGTAGACAGTCTGTCATTTTCCGCTGTATGGGGTTTTAAATCGATGAACAGATATCCGTACGGACGAGATGTGACTTCGCGAAATTTTGCCATGAAATGTGTCGTATCCCGAGGAAAGATCCGTCTCCCGAACGTGCTAATTTGCTGTCTATCAATAGGATTATTGAATAGAACGAAATACTGGCAGTTCAGCGTGATATCTCGAGATGTCTTGCCTTGAGGGAAGAGATTCTGAGTCAGATAAATTACCGACAAATTTCTGTGATGCGACCCTTTGGTGAATAGGTCGGCAACTTTTTCTTCGCGCTTTACCTCACCCATCAAATCGTCCAGCACAATAACGTTGGTTTGGCCGGGGTCGAAGTAATACTCTTCGCCAATGTCATGGGGTATGCCGGGGAGGAAGTTTACATTTTTCAGACTTGTAGATTCATAGGCTGACTGCCATTGACTGTAACACCATACGATGCGTGTTGGAGAGGGATGGATATTAGCAGATTCCAAAAATTTCATCACCCATGATGTCTTTCCACAACCAGTCGGGCCGCTGACGATCATAGTAAATGGATGTTGTGATGCTGTTGAAAGAGCCATAGATGAAGTCTCGAGAGTACGTTTATACGGATGTTCTGCTTTTATCGGTTAAGTCTCCTGTTGGTGTATAAGTTGATGTCTCATCAGGTTATCTGGACGCGAGAATGTTTTCTGACACACCGTACACTTGTTTGTCATGTTGACGCTTCTCTGCCAAAACGTAGATTAATTCTAATATCACTTCTCCCTATACTTTATACTATACGGTATTTGCTCTTCCTCCTTTCCTCCTCCTCCCCTCCCTCCTCCTCCTCCTCCTCCTCCTCTTTCCGCGCTCCCTTTACTGGCGCTTGCACGCTTACTTTGTGACGCTGTCTACGGAGTTCTGCTTTAGCCTGCTCTTCCTCTTCCTCTTCCTCCTCTTCCTCCTCCTCCTCCTCCTCCTGCTCCCCCTCCTCCTCCTCCTCCTCCTCCTGCTCCCCCTCCTCTTCCTCTTCCTCCTCCTCCTCCTCCTCATCCTCCTCCTCCTCCTCCTCTTTCTGCGTTCCCTTTACTGGCGCTTGCACGCTTACTTTGTGACGCTGTCTACTGGGTTCTGCTTTAGCCTGCTCTACAACTCGCTGTGCCGGTGAAATTAGTTCAACTGTCATTTCTCTTGTACGTAATTTGTTATTCGAGTTCACCGTACTATTGCCTTGTGCAATATTAAGAGAGTTTGGAGGTGAATGCACTCTCTGTCCCCCAATCACACAAATTCCCTCCTTTAGGTGAGCCCTACTCTGGTCTCGATAAAATTTTATCCACATATCTACATAGTCAAAATTGTCTTCTGCCGACATGATGCGTTCAACGGTTTCTAAAGGAATGCAACAATTTATCTCATAGAGTTATGATATAGGTATAACAACACAGAATGTCGTCAAGAGGTGTTTGCCGAGGTATGGCGGACACACAGTTTATACAACGGTTTAGTCTTTCTTCTAATGTTCGCATTGTCCGAGTTTTCACCAGTGAAGTAATCCCGCCCCCATAGGATTGCACGTGTCACAATGCAACTGTTCCATTTGGTTGTGGTGTAAAATGTCGCACATAGAGATGTCGTCCGCTTCATCGTATGAATATCCACCATTATCATTCACCAAATTCTCGCTCGGTAGATCACTCGCGGCAGATCCAACTGGTTTTGGCGTGAGAATTGGTCCTGTGATAGACTCGTTGAATTCGTTGCTGACGGGACACTGTTCTATTTCAATCACGTTGGTCTCAATGATAGGAATGAGTTTTTTCAACATATCCCAGCCTTGCGTGTTCAGCTTGTGTCCGTTCCGACCTGGTTTCAACTCGCTGGGTGGTGATTTTAGGAACCACTCTCTTATGTGGACGAACCATTTCCCTTCGTATGCTGCAGTGCTAATATATATATATTATCTTGTAGCTTGAATGGAGTTTCAACCGTCTCTTTAGACTGAATCATTCTATCCACTCTAGGCAGGAATTGTTTGAATGAAAACCACCCATCTCTCGTCAGACGTATGGCAACGCCATAAGGTTTTATAATCTGCCCATTATGTCGTATACGTTGAAATGTTACTTGAGGAGAATTTCCTTCACCCCTCACTTGAACGTATAGATTACTCATTAGTCGATACATATTGGCTTTTACAGGTGCGACAGTCGTAGAATAAAGTGAGAAGCGCATGAGAAGTCTTTATATACGCATTGGTCATTTTATCAGTTGACCATGTGACGGTCGACCTAATTTTCGCGTGGACGCATTCCATATCCGGTTAAGTAAGTAAACAGAGCGTATTCCTACGCCGAATAGAGGCGAAACTTACGGAGATACGATAAATTCGTACAGAAGCTTTACGGTAGACCCTTACACGAGAAATACAACGCCGCAAACCGCGAGCCTGTATGTCGCTTATTTCCCGAGAAATCGCCGAATCACGTGACACCGATTATCGTCTAATTGCGGCGAAAGTTACCGTCGGGCGATAAAATTGTATAGGACATTTATCGCGCATCTATACGAGAGGAATACGACGCCGTAAGCCGCGAGTCTCTATCATTCTTAGTTGTTTATTGTTTATTGTTTATTGGACATCAAACTCAACAGGCCCATTGGACCCAATTACAGAGTCGATAACAGTAACAAGAATATATAAAAAGAATAAATGAATAATAATAATATAAATAAATACCAAATGCATAAGGCAATACATACAATATTAACTGGGTATATTTGTAAATAGCGCTAATTAAAACAATGTTTACGGCATTTAGACTTAAATTCGGACACGCTACTGTAAATATCCAAATCTACACTGCTAGGCAGGGAATTAAACATGTTTTGAGACCTTAAAATAACATGATTGTTTCTGATTAAAATACGAGAAGCTGGAGGGTAAAAAGTTTTTTGTTGCCTGGAAGTGCGTATCGGAACATGGTAATATATCCTGCTAGTAAGATAAGTAGAGTTAAAAAGGCTATGAACACAGCGGTACAGGAACATAAAAGAAAAGTAATTACGACGGCTCTCTAATGGGGGGAGGTTAAACTGCTTACATAACAATTGATAGTTACCTCCGGAATATGACACATTGGACTTAAAACACATAAACTTCATAAACTTTCTTTGGACAGTCTCAATTCGTGCGATAAAAGTTTTCTGGTGAGGACTCCACACTTCGCAAGCATATTCTAGTTTGCTTCGGACAAGTGATATATACAGAGATTTGATTGCCTTAGTATCAGTAAATGATTTGCAATTCCGTCTAATAAAACCAAGCATTCGCTTTGCTTTACTAATAACTTTTTCAACATGAGATTTAAAACACAAATTATGGCTTAAAATCACACCCAAATCTTTCACTTCTTTCACACACATCAAACACTCTCCATATAATCTATACACAAATTCAGTCGTTTTATGCTTTGTAGTGAAGTTAATAAATACACATTTAGCAATGTTAAGGGCTAGTTTCCATTTCTTACACCATTCGCCTAGACGTTCAATATCTTCTTGTAACAAAATACAATCTCTACTACATTTGATGGTTTTAAAGAATTTAGCATCATCAGCAAATAAAAGACATTTAGTGTATCTGAGATATCGCCATAATGATATCATCGGCTTCCCCGGCTTCCCTGGTCCAGAACTCTCATATTACATTCTACTCTAAAGACAGGGTTGTCATGTGAGATCGAAGGTTCAAAAGCAAAATGTGGCAGAGATCACACTCTCTTAGCGCAAGCGTATTGCAAAAGTCACAAGAAGAAGAACAACAACAACGCGAGCCTC
>JAVTVY010030199.1:0-12826 GCA_036873755.1 Hanleya hanleyi | reverse complement strand
GTCAGCTATAGCTATACCTGTATATTAGATTGTGTATGTATATTTATCGGCTAGGTCGGCTATAGCTATACCTGTATATTAGATTGTGTAAGTATATTTATCGGCTAGGTCGGCTATAGCTATACCTGTATACTAGATTGTGTAAGTATATTTATCGGCTAGGTCAGCTATAGCTATACCTGTATATTAGATTGTGTAAGTATATTTATCGGCTAGGTCAGCTATAGCTATACCTGTATATTAGATTGTGTAAGTATATTTATCGGCTAGGTCAGCTATAGCTATACCTGTATATTAGATTGTGTAAGTATATTTATGGACTAGGTCAGCTATAGCTATACCTGTATATTAGATTGTGTAAGTATATTTATCGGCTAGGTCAGCTATACCTATACCTGTATATTAGATTGTGTAAGTATATTTATGGACTAGGTCAGCTATAGCTATACCTGTATATTAGATTGTGTAAGTATATTTATCGGCTAGGTCAGCTATAGCTATACCTGTATATTAGATTGTGTAAGTATATTTATCGGCTAGGTCAGCTATAGCTCTACCTGTATATTAGATTGTGTAAGTATATTTATCGGCTAGGTCAGCTATAGCTATACCTGTATATTAGATTGTGTAAGTATATTTATCGGCTAGGTCAGCTATAGCTATACCTGTATATTAGATTGTGTAAGTATATTTATCGGCTAGGTCAGCTATAGCTGGCGAAGACCTATGGAATGTACATTCTCCTGTTCCTCCTTTCGACTTCGGATATTATTTCTTCAACTTTGATCGTTTTCTGTAAAATTTGACCATGAACGTTATGGGGTCAGGCAGATGCTGCGTACCAAAATCGAGGTCAGTAGGAACATTACGTTCATTGCTCGTCTAGTCGATGGATTCCTTGGTCTCTGATTTCCCTCGTACGCATAAAACCGTTCAGAAAGCAAAGAAAACACCGACAGAACTGAGCGGGGTCATCGAAAATCTTTGCCTGTCACAGTCCTTAGGGAGTGTATCCGTGTACATGACGGCAGGCTACGTTCTATTCTGCTTCAAGGTTAAATGATCACATTCATATTAAACAGTCGGTAGGATCCTTGGAAAGCGTTTGAACAAGTTTACACGGCCATAGAATTGAGTGCAGCTCTTTATACACGTGTGCTGGTAATATCCGGCGATGACGTCACGATCTACTAGCAGCATGAGAAGACAGGCCTGGATCTGAGGCGAGGAGTGATGGAGTGCCGGTAGGGGGGACATGCAGCTCTGCACAAGGGCAAAGTTGCAACGTTCCGTATCCTTCATTCACTTACCAACCATTGAGTCCATCGAACGAGTTCTCGCCAGCCTCACCTCGGGTCACTATCATATATAGATGTGATGTTGACCTTACATGGAACCCCTCGGCTTCCATTTGTTTGTCCTTTCAACGCTTGAAGAAATTCAAACGGATGGTTGTGCCCAGCTCGACGGTTCTCTGATCCGCATAGATCTGCCATTGGCTTCCGCCTTCGACCACTAAGCGGCGGACGTCTTTGAAACTCCGTCATTCATAATTCAGCCGTCGTCCATTGAAGAATATCCGCGTCCATGATCCAAAGACCTATTCCATGTAACAAAATTAGCACCAAATTCAAAAAGACAATCATAGTATACATAAACATAGGCTAGTTTCCTGCAAGCCATCATGATGTTCCAAAAATATCAAATCCGTATCGCTGATCAGTATTCTTAATCCATATGGTATTCGTTGTAACTTCGTCATCTGGAGAATGATGTATCTCAGTCATGATTTGATTGTGGCTGTTCATATGAGCACCATGAGGATCTTGAAGTACATAGTACATGGGAGTACATGACACTGGAAGGTACAGTCTTGGAGCTCGGTGGAAGTACTCATCAAGGTGGAGTTCAACCATCACGACATACCCATCATAAATGCAGCATAGACCAGGGTATCCTCATTAGGAATCACCATGAAGCGCTGTAAAAACATCTAGACGAATTTGTATTACAGTCCACAGTCATGCAACATATAGCAAGCTGAACGCCCTCTACCAAGCCGCCAAGTCCATGGAATCCGTCGACCTGGATAAAACACAAAACACCTTTAACTTAACACAAAACACATTTTCCTCGTTGGGGCCTTGGCTGAATGTATCCCACTTTGAGTAACATTTCTTGGTCTCCGACACCGACTTCTTCGACGTCCGCCACCGCGTGGTCGAGGAACGGCCATATTTGGCAGATTTCTTCATCAGATAATGTTTTTTCCCCACACATATTCTTTACAATCTGGGAAGGAAAGTTATCGATATCCACACTTACCTGTAAACCATATTGAATATAGTTGATTGGTTGCCGGCCAAGATAATAATTTGACAATCGTGAGCAGTATGATCTGATATTTACCTCAAACTCCCAGGGACACAAACCGTTCGTCGAAGCTTCTACTCTGAGAGGCCCGGTGTGATGGCTAAGAGTGTCCTAGGGATTAGTGTCCCTTTTCACATCCTTTTCTATTGTAACTGAGAACGGATACGTTTCTCCAATGTGGAGAAAAATTTCCTAGCTGGGTTAAAATATAGGACCCGGACACTCGTAGCCACAGGACATTCTCAACCTGCACACCGGGTCATACTGGGTGTTGGAGTTAGTATTGGTTTTAAAACGGCTCTAGGGTGCTTATGATTGCTTTATTATCCAACACGATATGTTGCATAAGAAATTGTGAAGGCATGGGCAAGCATAACGATATATACATAGTTTAATTCAAATTATTCTTTCCAGTCGTTCAGTCGTGACGAACACCGTTAGATTATATTGCTAATATACATATATCCTTGTCTGTTCGTTTGAATTAGTCGTCTTCTTTGGCTCTTGTAAAAAATCAACGGTTCACTCAGGATGCATTTTTTTGCAATGTGTATAGTAAATCTAAATTTACAAAAAACACATCATTTCTCGATGATATTTGAGAATTACCATATATTGTTATGGAGCCGTAAAAGGGACACGGTGAAAAATAAACAGCTAAAAAACATTTATTCCTTTGACCAAAAAAAACCTTGCCAAACATTCTTTTATTATTTCAGTAACGATAGAAGTATCGTGATTTTATATTCGTGTTTTCAACGGGGTGCAGAAGTACTCTTCTATCAAAGTGTCCCGATGGTCGCACAGAACACTCTCTTTTGACCTTTAATGGTTGAAGTTTATGAGACTAAATTTCATTGATTGATCAACGCGGGCTCCGTGTTATTTTTATATGACTATATTTCATAGGTTGATCAGCACGTGGTCCGAGTTACTAAAAATTAGGCAAAACAAAAGAAAATATTTTGTTTCGGCCAACCATAGTGGGGACCTGGGTAAAATGTATAGTAGTAATACAGACTAACGGTATTCGTGATGACTGATCTATTTGAAGGAATAATTAGAATTAACTATGTATATATTGTTATGCTTGTCCATGCCTGTAGAAACTGCTACTTAATAGATCATGCTGGAAAATAAACTAATCCTAAGCGTACTCGGGGCGGAACTGACTTAAAGCCAGAAGCCACTTTCAACTCCAACAATCAGCTACAACATGGTGAAGGCCTCTCAGAGTAGAAGTATCGATGATCTGTTATTGTCCTTGGGAGTATGGGGCAAATATCAACTCCTGCAGTTCGCCATTGTCAAATTATTATCTTGGCCGGCATCCAATCAGCTATTTTCAGTATGGTTTCTTGGTAAGTGCGGCTATCGAATCGTTCATTTCCAAATTGTAAACTGATAAACATAAGAGTTTGGTTTTAGTCAGTACTGCTCTCTCCGTTTGCGCTAAAACATCCATCGGTTAATTGTCGACTAAACCAAGAATCGCCCTCCATCGCTGTGTGACAACGTACCGATTTTTCCACAATGGTTGATGCACAGTAAGCAAAATTGAACTTTAACTGAACAATGAAGTTCTGACGAATGAGATTAATTTCGACGGTTCGTGAATCTCCATAGAAATTTACACTTTGTTGAGCTTTGTCGACAATCTAAATGCACTGGAATTCGAACAGTGACCCAATGCAGTTGTTTTGTCATTGATCTTTGCAAAGTCCTGGGAACATCAATGCGAATTTTCTTTCCCAGAAACTGTTTATATTAATCTTCCAAATTTAAAAACTGTTTGCCAACACTTTGTAGTCATTCGATGTTCATTGATATGCTGCGTTTCCATGTCAGTTGTTACGTATTGACGTAAAACGCCATGGTTAACTTATCGCCATCTTTTCTTGTCAACAAATCAGACTATTGTCACATTATTCCAGCAAAGTAGATCCCGATTGCTTAAAGTGTTTGGTCTAAACACTCCTGTACCCAAATACACGACCCAACGCCTCCCACTAGTGTCCAATCGACATAAGATTTAAGGACTTTGGATGAAGGGTTACGCATGTTTTTCGGATAACGGATTTGATGGAAATCAAGCAACATGCGAATCAAATGCACAGGTGCTCTAATTTTCTACCTTGCATACTTCTCCCAAAATCCTGCTCGAACGCAACACATTGTGTTCCTCCTGATTGTATTTTGAAACTCGCGCTTGTAGCATTTTGATGAAACATATTATTACATTAATATCCAAAGTCATATTCACATTAACACAGAATAATCAACCAACTTTTGTCAACTATCTTTTGTGTATACTGTTGACTTTACACCGTCATCGCACAATACATTGACCTCAAATCCTAATACCGAACTTTGGACAAAACATCTGCCAACAATAACAACAGCAACTAGAAAAACAACAACAACAAAAAACGCCATGAAACCAGCGTTCCTCTGCCAGGTGATGTCTTGACGGGGCCGACACAAGAATTCAACGCTGACGATGTTGAGATATCTTGTATTCAATGACATGTCGCCTGTAATTGTTTCCTCTTTTTATCAGTATCTGTGACGTTGTTAGGTTGCCAGCCAGATAAACTATGTTAGAAAGTCACACCCAAGCCTCGTGCCATGATCAAACCACCCAGCATCAGATAGCGGAGACGCGTACCATGTATATATTTTGCGTCGTAGAAGTATCGTGATTTTATATTCGTGTTTTCAACGAGGTGCAGAAGTACTCTTCTATCAAAGTGTCCCGATGGTCGCACAGAACACTCTCTTTAGACCTTTAATGGTTGAAGTTTATGGGACTAAATTTCATTGATTGATCAACGCGGGCTCCGTGTTATTTTTATATGACTATATTTCATAGGTTGATCAGCACGTGGTCCGAGTTACTAAAAATTAGGCAAAACAAAAGAAAATATTTTGTTTCGGCCAACCATAGTGGGGACCTGGGTAAAATGTATAGTAGTAATACAGACTAACGGTATTCGTGATGACTGATCTATTTGAAGGAATAATTAGAATTAACTATGTATATATTGTTATGCTTGTCCATGCCTGTAGAAACTGCTACTTAATAGATCATGCTGGAAAATAAACTAATCCTAAGCGTACTCGGGGCGGAACTGACTTAAAGCCAGAAGCCACTTTCAACTCCAACAATCAGCTACAACATGGTGAAGGCCTCTCAGAGTAGAAGTATCGATGATCTGTTATTGTCCTTGGGAGTATGGGGCAAATATCAACTCCTGCAGTTCGCCATTGTCAAATTATTATCTTGGCCGGCATCCAATCAGCTATTTTCAGTATGGTTTCTTGGTAAGTGCGGCTATCGAATCGTTCATTTCCAAATTGTAAACTGATAAACATAAGAGTTTGGTTTTAGTCAGTACTGCTCTCTCCGTTTGCGCTAAAACATCCATCGGTTAATTGTCGACTAAACCAAGAATCGCCCTCCATCGCTGTGTGACAACGTACCGATTTTTCCACAATGGTTGATGCACAGTAAGCAAAATTGAACTTTAACTGAACAATGAAGTTCTGACGAATGAGATTAATTTCGACGGTTCGTGAATCTCCATAGAAATTGACACTTTGTTGAGCTTTGTCGACAATCTAAATGCACTGGAATTCGAACAGTGACCCAATGCAGTTGTTTTGTCATTGATCTTTGCAAAGTCCTGGGAACATCAATGCGAATTTTCTTTCCCAGAAACTGTTTATATTAATCTTCCAAATTTAAAAACTGTTTGCCAACACTTTGTAGTCATTCGATGTTCATTGATATGCTGCGTTTCCATGTCAGTTGTTACGTATTGACGTAAAACGCCATGGTTAACTTATCGCCATCTTTTCTTGTCAACAAATCAGACTATTGTCACATTATTCCAGCAAAGTAGATCCCGATTGCTTAAAGTGTTTGGTCTAAACACTCCTGTACCCAAATACACGACCCAACGCCTCCCACTAGTGTCCAATCGACATAAGATTTAAGGACTTTGGATGAAGGGTTACGCATGTTTTTCGGATAACGGATTTGATGGAAATCAAGCAACATGCGAATCAAATGCACAGGTGCTCTAATTTTCTACCTTGCATACTTCTCCCAAAATCCTGCTCGAACGCAACACATTGTGTTCCTCCTGATTGTATTTTGAAACTCGCGCTTGTAGCATTTTGATGAAACATATTATTACATTAATATCCAAAGTCATATTCACATTAACACAGAATAATCAACCAACTTTTGTCAACTATCTTTTGTGTATACTGTTGACTTTACACCGTCATCGCACAATACATTGACCTCAAATCCTAATACCGAACTTTGGACAAAACATCTGCCAACAATAACAACAACAACTAGAAAAACAACAACAACAAAAAACGCCATGAAACCAGCGTTCCTCTGCCAGGTGATGTCTTGACGGGGCCGACACAAGAATTCAACGCTGACGATGTTGAGATATCTTGTATTCAATGACATGTCGCCTGTAATTGTTTCCTCTTTTTATCAGTATCTGTGACGTTGTTAGGTTGCCAGCCAGATAAACTATGTTAGAAAGTCACACCCAAGCCTCGTGCCATGATCAAACCACCCAGCATCAGATAGCGGAGACGCGTACCATGTATATATTTTGCGTCGTAGAAGTATCGTGATTTTATATTCGTGTTTTCAACGAGGTGCAGAAGTACTCTTCTATCAAAGTGTCCCGATGGTCGCACAGAACACTCTCTTTAGACCTTTAATGGTTGAAGTTTATGGGACTAAATTTCTTGATTGATCAACACGGGATCCGTGTTATTTTTATATGACTATATTTCATCGGTTGATCAGCACGTGGTCCGAGTTACTAAAAATTATAGTCTGTGGGCTTATGTAAAAAAAGCAAAATTTTGGGTAGATTCTTGGCACCAATGTTTAAGCACACCTAGGAACATCACTGATTAAGAAAAAAATGGGTGCCAGTTTTTGCATTAACATTTAGGGCCTCCATTTTGAATTTCAAAATGGCCGCCTTTTTTTAGCCGATCTGTATGATTTTTGTTATTCAACATTATTTTAAACATGTAATCGAAATGTGCGCAAATAGTTTGGGTTTGAAATGCATTACAGTTGAGACAACTGTTCATCTGAACTCGTTTGCATGGATATTAACCTGTTTTCGACGTTATTATCAAGAAATATTGGTATGAATGTGCAACTTCTTACTGTAGTCCGTGAGCTACTAGGGCTCACCTTGCACCCCCCACTACAGACCGAAACTATGTTTTTTATGTGCTTTAGGACATGTCAGATAAGAAACAATTTGTTAACAGTCGATAAACTGGGACTCGCTACCCTTTTAATCACTTCGAAATTACTCCTGTGTTAATAAGTACAATTTTTGTGACAATAGGGGGTAGGGTTACAAGAATAGTCTTATCTTCCATAATTATTATCCAATCTTTATAATGTTGGCCACATATTATTCAGCATTGATTGCTGCATCGAATATTTACAAGATAATATCACTATTTGTTGGGTATGACATCACACAGGGACCATACATACAAAAGTAGGAGTAGTAGCGAAAGCTGGCGTTTTGGGGTGCGTGAGGGTGTGCTTGAGGGATTGAGAGACCATTCTTGGTTCGAATGCGTCGGGTGAGGTGTCAAAGTGAAGCCCTCGTTATGTAGACCACGGCTTGAGGGATCTCCACATGATCTGTGATGTCATTGGTGACGTCATCAGTAGGAGTAGTAGACAAAGTAGGCATTTTGAGGATGCGGAGGAAGGTTTTTGGGGTAGAGACGGACCATCCGTGGTCTAAATGGACCGTGTGGGGTGTCCCTCTGCATCTACATGCAGAGAGTTACAAGATGACACCCCACACGGTCCATTTATATCACGGATGGTCCATCTCTATCCCTTCCTCCGCATCCTCAAAATGCCTACTTTGTCTACTACTCCTACTGATGTCACCAATGACATCACAGATCATGTGGAGATCCCTCAAGCCGTGGTCTAGATACCGAGGGCTTCACTTTGACACCTCACCCGACGCGTTCGAACCAAGAATGGTTCCTCAATCGCTCAAGCACACCCTCACGCACCCCAAAACGCCAGCTTTCGCTACTACTCCTAAAGCACATAAAAAACATAGTTTCGGTCTGTAATGGGGGGGGTGCAAGGTGAGCCCCAGTAGCTCACGGACTACTGGTATATGACAAATATTTTCTGATCACAGTATGTAATAATGCATATCCAATGTGAACCAAATAAATTCCATGAAAATCAGAGCATCTGAGCTAGTTCACCAGGGCGTTGAAGCGTTAAGCTGGGCGTTGACGGGCGTTGAGATGGGCGTTAAGGCATAACGACGGGCTTTGACGGGCGTCGCTGCATTTCGATGAATTGGTGTCAATTCCATGGAAATCAGAGCTTCTGAGCTAATTCACCAGTGCGTTGAAGCGTTAAGCTAAGCGTTGACGGGCGTTACTGTCTATAAAAGCGAGCGTATTTCCAAAAACACGCACAGTCGACGTTCAACCGTCAACATGACTTATACTTGCTCTGAGTGCGAACGCACGTTCACCAGACATTACGATATGATGCGACACCAGAACAATATACATGGGATTGAAGACTCCGAGGAGTTCGTTGAGGAGGATGCTGATACAGAGACTGCTGAGAGTGTATCGACTGATACCGAAACAGAGATTGCTGAGAGTCTATCTAGTGATACGGAGAGCTTGACCTCAGATAGTCAGCATACGTCCGTGGAAAGTGAGGCAGAACCTACCTTCTGGGATCGTATTGTGACAGCAGCTATCAATACTTACGCTGCAGCGATCGAGGACGCCGGAGAGGATAATTTACAACAGACGTACACCCAAATGCGCACCCCCGCATCAGGAAAACAGCCATGACGATCTATGAACAGTATACCTTACTACCGCTTGAAATGAAAGGCGACCCCACGCACAGGTCCATCATGAAGGCCAAGCGTCACTTGGAAGAGGCTATGGGGCTACCACCCACCGTGGCCCTGGAAAATGCAATCAGAATGCGCAAACAACTGTTTCAGGACATGCTGCCCGAAGAATATCCAGGCCTGTCCGACGATGATTAGAATAAACTGTTCAGAGCGAACATGGCTGAAGATGGAACTTGCTGAAATGGCGACTTCTGATTGGACAAGACTACATCTAACGGACAGGAACGAATATGATAGATGCAAATGGTGGCCTCTGATTGGGCAAGAGGCTTTTTGAGTTGTAAACATACCCAACGCGGCTCTCCCAGCGTGGGTATGATGTAACATTGGGGAAAATAAACTATATGAAAAAACTTCTTGTTGTTGTTCTTCTCTCATGTGTCATCCTTGTTTTTGTTGTTGTTGTTCTCTCACCGGTCTATATCATGGCGTCAAGGCGTTATGTTAGAGCGTTAAGGCATAACTACAAGCGTTGACGGGCGTCAGTGCATTTCGAAGAATTAGTGACAATTACATGGAATATCTAGAAAATCAGAATTTCTGAGCTATTTCACCAGGGCGTTTAAGCGTTAAGCTTGGCGTTGGCGGGCGTTGCTACAATATGACACCTCATACAACGCATTCGGACCAAGGATGGTCCCTCTCTACACCAAATACCTTCCTTTCACTGCCCCAAAATGTCCACTTTGGCTATTACTCGTACTGATGACGTCACCAATGACGTCACAGATGACGTGAACATCCCTCAAATTGGGGTCTACACCCCAAGAACTACAAAATGACACCTCACACGACGCTTCGGACCAAGGATGGTCCCTCTCTACACCAAATACCTTCATTCACTGCCACAAAATGGCCACTTTACTTACTACAACCAACTGCGCATGCGCAGATTGACGCGACTTGCATTTGAAAACACACCATTCTGACTCTAACCCACACAAGCTTCACTTTGACACCTTCCATGACCCATTCGGACCCATAGCGGTCATCTCTACCCCAAACACACACCCACATACCCCCCCCAAAATGCCTGCTTTCTATACTACGGCCAGACTGCGCATGCGCAGAATGACCATATTTCTACCCCACATCCACGCCACCAGATGCTCCATTACATAGGCTTCACATGGATACCTCACACGACCCATTCGAACCGTGAATAGCCCATCTCTAACCCAAACACACCCATACACCCCCCAAAAATGCCTGCTTTCTATACTACGGCCGGGCTGCGCATGCGCCAATTATTGACAACGTACGAATTATTAGTGTAGTCAAGTGCTCCTGCATGAGAGTTTCAAAATAAGACCTCATACGACACCATTGGACCACCAGGGACTCGCCTAGACTCCATCACGTCCACCCAGTATGGATTTATACATACATTGGGCTTATACCCCAGTATATGGGTCTATATGGGGCTATAGACAGACCTCAAACTTTTTTCAAAAATTTCACCGTTTCGTGCCGGGACACTTCCTACCATGTTTGTCTTGACGAGAAAAAACAAATCAAAACAACCATACCGCAAATGTCTAGAAGTACGTTTCCCAGTGGGACAAACATTGGTCCTATACCCCTAGTATGGGACTATATGGGGCTACGTAAACAAATCCTGAAATCTGGTGACCATCTTGGATTTTTGCTAATTTAGAGTATTTATAGTGTTCTTATTTTGTTTCCAATGAATGGTTGGCCCCTTTATAAGAGTTTAGATAAAATGAAACAAATATTGGATGACATTTGAATGAATAATTGGCAATTATGTTTAAAAAATGATTTTCGATGATGGCCATTTTGAAATTCAAATGGAGGTCCCAAATGTTAATGCAAAAACTGGCACCCATTCTTTTCTTAATCAGCGAACTTTCTAGATGTGTTTAGACATGAGTGCCAAGAATCTACCCGAAAAAATGACAAATCTGGAAAATGTTACATAAGCCCATAGACTATTAGGCAAAACGAAAGAAAATATTTTGTTTCGGCCAACCATAGTGGGGACCTGGGTAAAATGTATAGTAGTAATACAGACTAACGGTATTCGTGACGACTGATCTATTTGAAGGAATAATTAGAATTAACTATGTAAGTAGTATATAAAAGACCGATTGGGTCCCATTTATGCAAATGAGATGACGTCATCGATGACGTCACAGAGCTCTCAGCCAATCAGAAGCGAGTATTTTAACCCGGTGCATTATGGGACATATCCAAGATGGCGGCACGTATGTTCAAGATGGCGGCATGTCCGGTGTCGAAAACTGGTCATTTCGTCGGGATGTGGTCACCTAGTGTCGAAAACTGGACCCTATATGGGTCCCGCTAGACGTTTTGGGATCTAGGGGAGCCACTAATGGTCCGATTGGGTCGTATGAGGCATCAAAGTGAAGCATTCGTCAAGGGGCATCTGATGGGCTGGGTGTGGGGTTGAAATAGCGGCATACTGCGCATGCGCAGACAGAGAATTGTGGGAAAAGGGTATGAAAATAGACATTTTGGAGCTAGGGGAGCCACTAATGGTCCGATTGGATCGTGTGAGGTATCAAAGTGAAGCATTCGTGAAGGGGCATCTGACTGGACTAGTGGCTCGAGCGTTGTCACCATTCTACGCATGCGCGGTGGCCAAAGGGTATGGAAATAGACGTTTTGGGATCTAGGGGAGCCCCTAATGGGCCGATGGAGTTGTATGAGATATCCATGTGAAGCCTATGTGAAGGGGCATCCAGTCATGGGTGGGTGCCTGTAAAATTTTTCCTGGAAAAAAAAAACGGAACACGGACTTTATCGAAAAATCCTGGAAAATGCCTATATGGGGTATGGGGGGTATATAGGTCGCCGGGCTTAACGGGGCTTGCCTATCAATAGAGTTATCTCCCCTAGTTCCAGGGTGGGTGTATGTAAAAATTTTCCTGAAAAAATACGGAACACGGACTTTATCCTAAATTACGGGAAAATGCCTATATGGGATATGGGGGGTATAGGACCATCCTGGGAAACCTACTTCTCGACATTTGCGGTATAGGTTGTGGGGTCTTGTTTTCTTAGTCTCGTCAAGACAAACATGATAGGAAGTGTCGCGGAGCGAATCGTTGAAATTTTTGGAAAAAGTTCAGGGAGACCCATATAGTCCCATACTAGGGGTATAGGACCAATGTTTGTCCCACTGGGAAACCTACTTCTATACATTTGCGGTATGGTTGTTTGTATTTGTTTTCTTAGTCTCGTCAAGACAAACATGATAGGATGTGTCCCGGCACGAAACGGTAAAATTTTTGAAAAAGTACCATATAGCCCCATATAGACCCATATAGTCCCATACTGGGGTATAGGACCAATGTTTGTCCCACTGGGAAACCTACTTCTAGACATTTGCGGTATGGTTGTTTGATTTGTTTTCTTAGTCTCGTCAAGACAAACATGATAGGAAGTGTCCCGGAGCGAAACGGTGAAATTTTTGAAAAAGT
>JAVTVY010030198.1:0-12409 GCA_036873755.1 Hanleya hanleyi | reverse complement strand
TTAGAATTGATAGTGACATAGTCACACTCAAGGTATGTCAGATGTGGTAAGTATTTCAGTGTGATTATTGTGCAGTGTTTCTTCAACTGATTATTTGTTGACGTTCGGTAGTTTTGTTTTTGTTCAACAACAACTTCCATGATGTTTCTACCAGGCGTAGGCTGCTCCTATCGGCTTTCTTGGCATGCAGTTCAACATGCATGTAAGGTAGCTGAAAGTGAAACTGCGTTGTGGTTCTTTCGTAATGTAAATATAGTTTATGCCTCCATATTTACGAACTGTCAGTGCACCTTGACTTGAGATCATCAGGACTTCAGACGTCACGATCACTGAACAGACTTCAGATGATCGTTCAAAAGAAGTATCAACAACAGTAATTTATAACATGAAGTTGGATCAACTAGGCCTATGTCTATTCAAATAATATATTGTAAATAAAATAGATAATTTTTAATATACACATTATATGGTCACAAATGTAGGTATAACAGTATATATATACAACATGTCTACATAATATTTACAAGTTCTACTACTAAACACTGTAGTGACGGCATCAGTAGATAAAGGCATAATATGGTAAATGTGTACATCAATATTCACAAGTTCCCAGTGAACATAATGACACATCAGTATTCACAAGAACTATAGTAAACATATATAGTGACACACCATCAGTATTCACACGTTCTGTAGTAAACATATATAGTGACACACCATCAGTATTCACAAGTTCTATAGTAAACATATATAGTGACACATCATCAGTATTCACAAGTTCTATAGTAAACTGTGTATAGGGACACATCATCAGTATTCACAAGTTCTATAGTAAACTGTGTATAGGGACACACCATCAGTATTCACAAGTTCTATAGTAAACTGTGTATAGGGACACACCATCAGTATTCACAAGTACTATAATAAACATATATAGTGACACATCATCAGTATTCACAAGTACTATAATAAACATATATAGTGACACCCCATCAGTATTCACAAGAACTATAGTAAACATATATAGTGACACATCATCAGTATTCACAAGTACTATAGTAAACATATATAGTGACACACCATCAGTATTCACAAGTACTATAGTAAACATATATAGTGACACACCGTCAATATTCACAAGGACTACAGTAAACATTCTAGTGACACACCATGAGTATTCACAAGTACTATAGTAAACATATATAGTGACACACCATCAGTATTCACAAGTACTATAGTAAACATATATAGTGACACACCATCAGTATTCACAAGAACTATAGTAAACATATATAGTGACACACCGTCAATATTCACAAGGACTACAGTAAACATATTAGTGACACACCAGTATTCACAAGAACTATAGTAAACATGTATAGTGACACGCCGTCAATATTCACAAGGACTACAGTAAACATATTAGTGACACACCATCAGTATTCACAAGAACTATAGTAAACATATATAATGACATACCGTCAATATTCACAAGGACTACAGTAAACATTCTAGTGACACACCATGAGTATTCACAAGTACTATAGTAAACATATATAGTGACACACCATCAGTATTCACAAGTACTATAGTAAACATATATAGTCACACACCATCAGTATTCACAAGTACTATAGTAAACAGTGAAACATCAGTATTCACATGTACTATAGTAAACATATATAGTCACACACCATCAGTATTACATGTATCATAGTAAACATATCTAGTGGCACACCATCAGTATTCACAAGTACTTTAGTAAACATATATAGTCACACACCATCAGTATTCACAAGTACTATAGTAAACAGTGAAACATCAGTATTCACATGTACTATAGTAAACATATATAGTCACACACCATCAGTATTACATGTATCATAGTAAACATATCTAGTGGCACACCATCAGTATTCACAAGTACTTTAGTAAACATATATAGTCACACACCATCAGTATATGTATCATAGTAAAATATATTCAGTGGCACACCATCAGTATTCACAAGTATCACTTAGTAAGCATATAGTGACACACCATCAGTATTTACATGTACTATAGTAAACATATATAGTCACACACCATCAGTATTACATGTATCATAGTAAACATATCTAGTGGCACACCATCAGTATTCACAAGTACTTTAGTAAGCATATAGTGACACACCATCAGTATTTACATGTACTATAGTAAACATATATAGTCACACACCATCAGTATTACATGTATCATAGTAAACATATCTAGTGGCACACCATCAGTATTCACAAGTACTTTAGTAAGCATATAGTGACACACCATCAGTATTCACATGTACTATAGTAAACATATATAGTCACACACCATCAGTATTACATGTATCATAGTAAACATATCTAATGGCACACCATCAGTATTCACAAGTACTTTAGTAAGCATATAGTGACACACCATCAGTATTCACATGTACTATAGTAAACATATATAGTCACACACCATCAGTATTACATGTATCATAGTAAACATATCTAGTGGCACACCATCAGTATTCACAAGTACTTTAGTAAGCATATAGTTACACACCATCAGTATTTACATGTACTATAGTAAACATATATAGTGACAAACCATCAGTATTCACAAGTACTTTAGTAAGCATATAGTGACACACCATCAGTATTTACATGTACTATAGTAAACATAGTGACACACCATCAGTATTCAGAAGTACTACAGTAAACAGATTTAGTGACGGTGACACACCATCATTATTCACAAGTACTATAGTAAACATATATAGTAATAGTAGCGATACACCATCAGTTTTCACAAGTACAATAGTAAACATATGGACACACCATCAGTATTCACAAGTACTATAGTAAACATATATAGTGACACACAATCAGTATTCGCAAGTACTATAGTAAACATATATAGTGACACACAATCAGTATTCGCAAGTAATATAGTAAACATATATAGTGACACACCATCAGTATTCACAAGTACTACAGTAAACATATATAGTGACACACCATCAGTATTCACAAGTACTATAGTAAACATATATAGTGACACTATATATCAGTATTCACAACTATAGTAAACTGTGTATAGGGACACACCATCAGTATTCACAAGTACTATAGTAAACATATATAGTGACACACCATCAGTATTCACAAGTACTATAGTAAACATATATAGTGACACACCGTCAATATTCACAAGGACTACAGTAAACATTCTAGTGACACACCATGAGTATTCACAAGTACTATAGTAAACATATATAGTGACACACCATCAGTATTCACAAGTACTATAGTAAACATATATAGTGACACACCATCAGTATTCACAAGAACTATAGTAAACATATATAGTGACACACCGTCAATATTCACAAGGACTACAGTAAACATATTAGTGACACACCAGTATTCACAAGAACTATAGTAAACATATATAGTGACACGCCATCAATATTCACAAGGACTACAGTAAACATATTAGTGACACACCATCAGTATTCACAAGAACTATAGTAAACATATATAATGACATACCGTCAATATTCACAAGGACTACAGTAAACATTCTAGTGACACACCATAAGTATTCACAAGTACTATAGTAAACATATATAGTGACACACCATGAGTATTCACAAGTACTATAGTAAACATATATAGTCACACACCATCAGTATTCACAAGTACTATAGTAAACAGTGAAACATCAGTATTCACATGTACTATAGTAAACATATATAGTCACACACCATCAGTATTACATGTATCATAGTAAACATATCTAGTGGCACACCATCAGTATTCACAAGTACTTTAGTAAACATATATAGTCACACACCATCAGTATTCACAAGTACTATAGTAAACAGTGAAACATCAGTATTCACATGTACTATAGTAAACATATATAGTCACACACCATCAGTATTACATGTATCATAGTAAACATATCTAGTGGCACACCATCAGTATTCACAAGTACTTTAGTAAACATATATAGTCACACACCATCAGTATTCACAAGTACTATAGTAAACAGTGAAACATCAGTATTCACAAGTACTATAGTAAACATATATAGTCACACACCATCAGTATTCACAAGTACTATAGTAAACAGTGAAACATCAGTATTCACATGTACTATAGTAAACATATATAGTCACACACCATCAGTATTCACAAGTACTATAGTAAACAGTGAAACATCAGTATTCACATGTACTATAGTAAACATATATAGTCACACACCATCAGTATTCACAAGTACTATAGTAAACAGTGAAACATCAGTATTCACATGTACTATAGTAAACATATATAGTCACACACCATCAGTATTCACATGTACTTTAGTAAACATATATAGTCACACACCATCAGTATTCACAAGTACTATAGTAAACAGTGAAACATCAGTATTCACATGTACTATAGTAAACATATATAGTCACACACCATCAGTATTCACATGTACTTTAGTAAACATATATAGTCACACACCATCAGTATTCACAAGTACTATAGTAAACAGTGAAACATCAGTATTCACAAGTACTATAGTAAGCATATAGTGACACACCATCAGTATTTACATGTACTATAGTAAACATAGTGACACACCATCAGTATTCAGAAGTACTACAGTAAACAGATTTAGTGACGGTGACACACCATCATTATTCACAAGTACTATAGTAAACATATATAGTAATAGTAGCGATACACCATCAGTTTTCACAAGTACAATAGTAAACATATGGACACACCATCAGTATTCACAAGTACTATAGTAAACATATATAGTGACACACAATCAGTATTCGCAAGTACTATAGTAAACATATATAGTGACACAATCAGTATTCGCAAGTAATATAGTAAACATATATAGTGACACACCATCAGTATTCACAAGTACTACAGTAAACATATATAGTGACACACCATCAGTATTCACAAGTGCTATGGTAAACATATATAGTCCCACACCATCAGTATTCACAAGTACTATAGTAAACATATATAGTCATACACCATCAGTATTCACATGTACTATAGTAAACATATATAGTCACACACCATCAGTATTCACAAGTACTATACTAAACATATATAGTGACACACCATCAGTATTACATGTATCATAGTAAACATATCTAGTGGCACACCATCTGTATTCACAAGTACTTTAGTAAACATATATAGTGACACACCATCAGTATTTACATGTACTATAGTAAACATATCTAGGGACACACCATCAGTATTCACAAGTACTATAGCAAACATATATTGTGACACACCATCAGTATTCACAAGTACTACAGTAAACAAATATAGTGACACACCATCAGTATTTACATGTACTATAGTAAACATATATAGTGACAAACCATCAGTATTCACAAGTACTATAGTAAGCATATAGTGACACACCATCAGTATTTACATGTACTATAGTAAACATAGTGACACACCATCAGTATTCAGAAGTACTACAGTAAACAGATTTAGTGACGGTGACACACCATCATTATTCACAAGTACTATAGTAAACATATATAGTAATAGTAGCGATACACCATCAGTTTTCACAAGTACAATAGTAAACATATGGACACACCATCAGTATTCACAAGTACTATAGTAAACATATATAGTGACACACAATCAGTATTCGCAAGTACTATAGTAAACATATATAGTGACACACAATCAGTATTCGCAAGTAATATAGTAAACATATATAGTGACACACCATCAGTATTCACAAGTACTACAGTAAACATATATAGTGACACACCATCAGTATTCACAAGTGCTATGGTAAACATATATAGTCCCACACCATCAGTATTCACAAGTACTATAGTAAACATATATAGTCATACACCATCAGTACTCACATGTACTATAGTAAACATATATAGTCACACACCATCAGTATTCACAAGTACTATACTAAACATATATAGTGACACACCATCCAGTATTACATGTATCATAGTAAACATATCTAGTGGCACACCATCTGTATTCACAGTACTTTGAAAGTAAACATATATAGTGACACACCATCGAGCTGACACATGTACTATAGTAAGCATATCTAGGGACACACCATCAGTATTATTCACAAGTACTATAGTAAACATATATTGTGACACACCATCAGTATTCTGATACTACAGTAAACAAATATAGTGACACACCATCAGTATTTACATGTACTATAGTAAACATATATAGTGACAAACCATCAGTATTCACAAGTACTATAGTAAACATATATTGTGACACACCATCAGTATTGACAAGTACTACAGTAAACAAATATAGTGACACACCATCAGTATTTACATGTACTATAGTAAACATAGTGACACACCATCAGTATTCACAAGTACTACAGTAAACAGATTTAGTGACGGTGACACACCATCATTATTCACAAGTACTATAGTAAACATATATAGTAATAGTAGCGATACACCATCAGTTTTCACAAGTACAATAGTAAACATATGGACACACCATCAGTATTCACAAGTACTATAGTAAACATATATAGTGACACACCATCAGTATTCACAAGTACCATAGTAAACATATAATGACACACCATCAGTATTCACAAGTACTACAGTAAACATACCTTGTGACAGTCACACACCATCAGTATTCACAAGTACTATAGTAAACATATATAGTGACACACCATCAGTATTCACAAGTACCATAGTAAACATATAATGACACACCATCAGTATTCACAAGTACTACAGTAAACATACCTTGTGACAGTCACACACCATCAGTATTCACAAGTACTATAGTAAACATATATAGTGACACACCATCAGTATTCACAAGTACCATAGTAAACATATAATGACCCACCATCAGTATTCACAAGTACATTAGTAAACAAATATAGTGACACACAATCAGTATTCACAAGTACTATAGTAAACATATATAGTGACACACCATCAGTATTCACAAGTACTATAGTAAACATATATAGTGACACACAATCAGGACTCGCAAATACTATAGTGACACACCATCAGTATTCACAAGTACTGTAGTAAACATATATAGTGACACACCATCAGTATTCACAAGTGCTATAGTAAACATATATAGTCCCACACCATCAGTATTCACAAGTACTATAGTAAACATATATAGTCACACACCATCAGTATTCACAAGTACTATACTAAACATATATAGTGACACACCATCAGTATTACATGTATCATAGTAAACATATCTAGTGGCACACCATCTGTATTCACAAGTACTTTAGTAAACATATATAGTGACACACCATCAGTATTTACATGTACTATAGTAAACATATCTAGGGACACACCATTAGTATTCACAAGTACTATAGTAAACATATATTGTGACACACCATCAGTATTCACAAGTACTATAGTAAACAAATATAGTGACACATCATCAGTATTTACATGTACTATAGTAAACATATATAGTGACAAACCATCAGTATTCACAAGTACTATAGTAAGCATGTAGTGACACACCATCAGTATTTACATGTACTATAGTAAACATAGTGACACACCATCAGTATTCAGAAGTACTACAGTAAAAGATTTAGTGACGGTGACACACCATCATTATTCACAAGTACTATAGTAAACATATATAGTAATAGTAGCGATACACCAGCAGTTTTCACAAGTACAATAGTAAACATATGGACACACCATCAGTATTCACAAGTACTATAGTAAACATATATAGTGACACACCATCAGTATTCACAAGTACCATAGTAAACATATAATGACGCACCATCAGTATTCACAAGTACTACAGTAAACATACCTTGTGACAGTCACACACCATCAGTATTCACAAGTACTATGGGTGCACTCCGGAGATTCTTTTATTCGGCATGGAATAGACTATGGGTCCGTTTTTAGGCCACCAGTTGTCGCAAAACCTTCAACCCAAATAACTTATATATATATATTTTCTGAAAGACCATGATGAAACTATTATTTTAAGATATAACACTGCTATGTCATAGAAAAATTTAACTCGAACATTCTCCTCCATGCTTGCTTCATTTTTCCTAGAAAACCCCTTAAAAATGTTGAAAAATGGTCAAATTCGGCTCAATTTCCAGAAAAATCTGTAAGAGCGATTTCAATTAAACTTCTTACTCACGTTCCCTGGTCCGGTCTCAACTTAAAAAGGCAAAAAAAAGGGGATGTTAACCTAACCGTTTTTTGTCAGATTTTCTTCCCGTAAATGAGTCCCGATTTTTAGTCACACCCAAGGGGCATAACTGAGGCAGGACAAACTTTACTCCATGATCCCGATCAGCGTGTAGACGAAGCCAGCACTCGATTTGTACGTACTCGTTTGCAGCGTTGATAATGCTGAATAGGATGGCATTATAGATATAAGCTATTAAGAAGACAAGAAGAATTATGATGTAGCAGAACAAGGGCAGTCTATCGTATTATGAATTAGAGAGGGGCCATTACTACGAAACTGCGAGGCCACCTTAAGGGCCGGAGACATGTTTTACAAAAATTAATTATTCACATGTGTGTAATCTCAGAGTGTTTGCGAGTATGGCGGTATACAACACTTGCCAGTTATACATATTATTTTGAAATCCGACCGATAACTTTTCCCCTACCCCATCTTTGTTTTGATCACTTTTGTCAATTCTAGCAGGATTTTCGAGAACAAAACTCAAAATTAACCTATTTCTTCTTAATAATGGTCATCCATTCGGCAATATGAAGGCCGTGGTTGCTTTTCCGCTTTCCAATGATAGCAGAAACGCGGGAAAATGCAAATAAGAGCTGTAACCAAGTCAAATTATTGGTAATTTTGCACGGAAACATGGGAAATACTTCAGAAACTTGAGAAATAATTCGTTAAACCATAATAATATACATCCATTCCATCCTTTATGGACTGTAAATGGGTTCTTTTGTAAAGAAAATTTACACTGGCAAATTTATATCATTCTGATAGGACCTCGTTCTGCCATAATATCCACCGAAATCTCAGTCCAGGGGAAGATAACTCCTGTATGGAATACAGTATGCAGTAACCTCAATTGTATACTAATGGACACACTGTGGATTATTTTAATCGAACTCCTGGTCTTCTTTCCACTGGTCTTCTTTCCACCTGCTTCCGAAAATAGCGCTTCAGGTATAACTAGGCAGTCAAAATTAAACAATCTGGCGTAATGATACATCTCCGCTCCATAACGGAGTCTACATTAAGATAATGCATAGACTCCACTATTATGCCTTAAGGGTGCACTCCGGAGATGCTTTTATTCGGCATGGAATAGACTATGGGTCCGTTTTTAGGCCACCAGTTGTCGCAAAACCTTCAACCCAAATAACTTATATATATATATTTTCTGAAAGAGCATGATGAAACTATTATTTTAAGATATAACACTGCTATGTCATAGAAAAATTTAACTCGAACATTCTTCTCCATGCTTGCTTCATTTTTCCAAGAAAACCCCTTAAAAATGTCGAAAAATGGTCAAATTCGGCTCAATTTCCAGAAAAATCTGTAAGAGCGATTTCAATTAAACTTCTTACTCTCGTTCCCTGGTCCGGTCTCAACTTAAAAAGGCAAAAAAAAGGGGGTGTTAACCTAACCGTTTTTTGTCAGATTCTTCCGTAAATGAGTCCCGATTTTATGACGCACCCAAGAGGGCATAACTGGAGCAGGACAAACTTTACTCTCCATGATCCAGTCAGCGTGTAGACGAAGCCAGCCTCTCATTTGTACGTACTCGTTTGCAGCGTTATTAATGCTGAATAGGATGGCTACAAATGCCAAAGCTATTAAGAAGACAAGAAGAATTATGATGTAGCAGAACAAGGGCAGTCCTATCGGTATTATGAAGGCCAGGGGAGGCCATGCAGAGGGTCCACCGCGGGGCAAGTTTTTTACGAAATTAATTATTCACATGTATCGTAATCTCAGAGTGTTTGCGAGTATGGCGGTATACAACACTTGGCAGTTATACATATTATTTTGGGAAATCCGACCAATAACTTTCCCCCTACCCCATCTTTGTTTGATCAATTTTGCCAATTCTAGCAGGATTTTCGAGAACAAAACTCAAAATTAACCTATTTCTTCTTAATAATGGTCATCCATTCGGCAATATGAAGGCCGTGGTTACTTTTCCGCTTTCAAATGATAGCAGAAACGCGGGAAAATGCAAATAAGCGATGTAACCAGGTCAAATTATTGGTAATTTTGCACTCAATTTTCTCTTAGAAACATGGGAAATACTTCAGAAACTTGAGAAATAATTTGTAAAACCATAATAATATACATCCATTCCATCCTTTATGGACTGTAAATGGGTTCTCTTGTAAAGAAAATTTACACTGGCAAATTTATATCATTCTGATAGGACATCGTTCTGCCATAATATCCACCGAAATCTCAGTCCAGGGGGAGATAACTCCTGTATGGAATACAGTATGCAATAACCTCAATTGTATACTAGTGGACACACTGTGGATTATTTTAATCGACTCCTGGTCTTCTTTCCACCTGTAACCTTGAAAACTAGCGCCGAGGCCTGTCTTTAGGCAGTCAAAATTAAACAATCTGGCGTAATGATACATCTCTCCGCTCCGTAACGGAGTCTACATTATTAGAATAATACATAATTTCAACTATTATGCGCAAGGGCACTTCAGGAATTCTTTTTATTCGGCATGGAATAGACTATGGGTCGGTTTTCTGACCACACCAGTTGTCATAAAACCTTCAACCCAAATCTTATATGTATATATTACTGCAAACATGATGAAACTATTATTTTAAGATAACATATATGTTGCCTTAGAAAAATTTAACTCGAACATTCTCCTCCATGCTTGCTTCATTTTCTAGAAAACCCCTTAAATATCGAAAAATGATTCAAATTCAAACATTTCCAAGAAAAATCTGTAAGAGCGATTTCAATTAAACTTCTTACTCACGTTCCCTGGTCCGGTCTCAACTTAAAAAGGCAAAAAAAAGAGGGTGTTAACCTAACCGTTTTTTGTCAGATTTTCTTCCCGTAAATGAGTCCCGATTTTTAGGCACACCCAAGGGGCATAACTGAGGCAGGACAAACTTTACTCCATGATCCCGATCAGCGTGTAGACGAAGCCAACCCTCGATTTGTACGTACTCGTTTGCAGCGTTGATAACGCTGAATAGGATGGCATTATAGATATAAGCTATTAAGGAGACAAGAAGAATTATGATGTCCAGCAGAGCGCAAGGAGCAGTCTCATATTATGGGGGTGAGAGGAGGAGCAAACCACACAAAACTGGAGCCACCTTAAGGGGCAGGATGTTTTTTACGAAATTAATTATTCACATGTATGGTAATCTCAAGAGTGTTTGCGAGTATGGCGGTATACAACACTTGCCAGTTATACATATTATTTTGGGAAATCCGACCGATAACTTTCCCCCTACCCCATCTTTGTTTTGATCAATTTGCCAATTCTAGCAGGATTTTCGAGAACAAAACTCAAAATTAACCTATTTCTTCTTAATAATGGTCATCCATTCGGCAATATGAAGGCCGTGGTTACTTTTCCGCTTTCCAATGATGGCAGAAACGCGGGAAAATGCAAATAAGCAATCTACAACCAAATCTGAAAAAATTAACCAATGCAGTACATTTTGCATCAATTTTCTCTTGCCAAACCATGGAAACGCTTTGAAACTTGAGAAATAATTTGTAAAACCATAATAATATACATCCATTCCATCCTTTATGGACTGTAAATGGGTTCTTTTGTAAAGAAAATTTACACTGGCAAATTTATATCATTCTGATAGGACCTCGTTCTGCAATAATATCCACCGAAATCTCAGTCCAGGGGAAGATAACTCCTGTATGGAATACAGTATGCAGTAACCTCAATTGTATACTAATGGACACACTGCGGATTATTTTAATCGAACTCCTGGTCTTCTTTCCACCTGCTTCCGAAAATAGCGCTTCAGGTATAACTAGGCAGTCAAAATTAAACAATCTGGCGTAATGATACATCTCCGCTCCGTAACGGAGTCTACATTAAGATAATGCATAGACTCAACTATTATGCCTTAACGGGTGCACTTCGGAGATTCTTTTATTCGGCATGGAATAGACTATGGGTCGGTTTTTCGGCCACCAGTTGTCGCAAAACCTTCAACCCAAATCACTTATATGTATATATTTTCTGAAAGAGCATGATGAAACTATTATTTTAAGATATAACACTGCTATGTTATAGAAAAATTTAACTCGAACGTTCTCCTCCATGCTTGCTTCATTTTTCCTAGAAAAC
>JAVTVY010030197.1:0-125769 GCA_036873755.1 Hanleya hanleyi | reverse complement strand
GGATAGCGAAAATATATATGGGAGTACTCCCCCCCCCCCCAGGCTGCGGTGCACCCTAGATCGCCCATGCCAGATAGGGTTAGCGTGAATCTTGTCATATGTGTCTATTAGTGCTGAAGTGATATCGTCCGATATACATGTAGATAGTCTCACTTTATAGACAACACCGTATAGACATTCTTGTGAATCGTCCGGTATATTTCTGCCACATCGCCCCGGAGTCCTCCAATGCTGCTACAAATTTTACTTTTCTGCTCGACTCCCCGATTACATTTGGTCTGCTGAGAGAAAAATACGGATCGCATCAGGCTAGTTATACAGATGGTTCTAAAGATGGTGCGAGAGTAGCATGTGGTACTATCCTTAGTTCCCAAACTAAAACCTGTCGACTACCAGGTAAAAGTTCGATATTCACTGCAGAAGCAAAAGCTATATTGTCGGTTTTGGAAGGTATTGGGTTAACTAAAAGGAAAACATATGTCATATTCTCAGGTTCGCGGTCATACCTTCAAGCGATTAAAAGTGGAATTTCAACTCATCCCACCATCTTGAATATTCTACAATTATATGACTGTAGATTTGATCAAGAAGTTGATATTGTGTTTTGTTGGTTGCCTAGTCACGTTGGCATCAAAGGTAATACTGAGGCTGACAAAATGGCTACGGCAGCCCTAGATGGTATCAGCCTAGTATTAATTTCGTTACTTGTTATGTATTAGCGTTAAAAATCAGCAAAAATCCAGAAAATTCACAATGCATAAATCCACCTAGCATGTCAATATTTACCTTGTGGGACATTACCAGTGGAAGTCTTGACAGATGTTGACCATGGAAATTTCAAATTACCGCCACTGACAGCTGATTGGTGCTACAGAATGTCATTCAATTCGTAAACAGGGAGCCTTCTCACCCTTCACTGGTCATGTCTTCATCCACCATGCTTTTTCCAAAGTGGCCCAAATCAACACCAGGAAGTACAGTTTGAAGACTCATCTGCAAGTTGAAATATCAGATATATCAGAAATGCTGATAAATCGCAGCTCATAAAATCCATAAAGATCTTCTCTCAAATTTCTAAACAATGTAGATCGTGGCTACTGACCCGGAAGTGATTAATTGTAATCTGATGCCTGTCAGGAATGGAACCATTGTTAAAATAAGGAATGCTCTCATCTCAACAAACCATACCCATCCCCAAACTATCTTGAGAAGGCACAGATAAAACTATGTACAGATATAGATTTTACAGCCTAAAAACCAAGGGTACCCCCTTTATATTTCCCATCGATTTGCCCCATATGCCTTAAGACTGAGGTACAATATCTCACTAACCTGTACATATTTTTCCATCTGGTAAAAAGCACTAAGTCGACAATCCTTCTGCCTATATAAAGAAGTATAAAGCATTAACTAGATATGTTAAACACTATTTTTAATTATTGTTTTATTATTTTAATTCATTTTTTATGAAATTATTCAAATTAAAATTTAAAAATAAAGAAAACTTAAATTCAAAATGTGTCAAAACATAATTTGTTTTCAAGCTGCTCATTTAGGCTACATTTGGTAAAAATTTCCTTCATGGCAGTGGTTAAGTTCTCTATGTAATCAGTGGGTCATCCCAGTAATCTATCAAATGGGATTAAAATTTGATGTTGATACAAAGATCAAAGACATGTTTATTCCTGTAATAAGTGACAGCAATATACACAAATGTGTACACAACACATACCAAAATATAACATAGAGGTGTTTATGGTATACACAACTCCATATAGAGAATACGTGTCAGTTGAATTGGATGGATCTACATTTCATCAAGATCTTGCTGGCAGTAATTAGAAAGATGCACATATTACTTGTAAACAGTTATTATTACTGAGAAAACTCCTAAATAACATTAAGGAATATATTCTGTGACAGATTTCAAGTCCATGAATGCAATGTCTGCAAACAGGCAACACTTGTCAAACACAACATAGAAGAAAAAAAGGAATAAAATTCAATGATAACATATCTGATGGTCATTTGCTGAGCTCTGCTACATTATCAACCATGAAAGATGAGGACAGCTGGAAGTTGCCTCACTTAAACTGTTAACTGTTTGGTGAAAGATTAAAGTGGCAACTTACAGTGAGAAAGGGCTATCTTCCAACAGAGTTGGAAGCCATACCTCTGAGTCACACTGTGCCAAATTCCCAGAGTTGATGTGTGTGGGGGGGGGGAGGGGAGAAGGGGATTGTATGGGGCTTGCTAATATTTGGTGCCTGAAATTCATGTTCCTTGCTACCCACAAGATCTCTGATATGAATATGAAAGAGAATTACAAACTTATAATCCTGGAGATAGTGGAAATGGAATGAAGAGAAAGTATTTGCTATGATGCAAATGTGACTGACAATAAACACACAACAATGTGAAACCATCAGCAGTCAGATTAATTGTTGACTCAGTTAATCAGATTTTATTTGTCTCATTAAAGGTACAAATGCAAAAGGCATTTTGGAAATTCTTTGTGTGTGGAACAAACATCTGAGTTTTTACAGGTGATATAATTATTATTAATTTCATGTGGTTTTAGACTGATATAAAGTGAATTAATGCATAAATGATTTGAAGCATTGAAGATTTGAACTGAGGTCGAGATTTTGAAAAAAAAGCATGTAATTGTATCTATGTGAATTTCCTTTCTTCCATTTACATTTTATTGTATCTTAAAAGTTAATTTGCTCATAATTACCAGCTGTGTTAAATGAACCTTGTCATATTTGGCATTGACTATTTGGCCCTAGAACTGACAAATCAGTCATTTTTTGCCTATATTTGCTCCAAAAGGTCTCAATTTTGTCGCAGAAATGGCATAACCATACAAGAGATGTTACCCAGCATTATCAGTATGATATTTATTTCAACCACATTTAGCAAGAAAAAAAATAATTTTAATAATTAAAAAAATTATTAAAATTAATTAAAAAAAATATTTTATTTTATTAATAATTTAAAAACATAAATTTGAAACAACCATAATATTTGTACGTTGTTCATGAGTCATCATGTAAAAAATTGGGCTGATCCAGTAAAAACTGTAGCCACAGTGACGATTTAAAGTTCTCTGGTCAAATGTGAAAATGTGAGGTGACAGGTATCAGCCTAGTATTAATTTCGTTACGTGTTATGTATTAGCGTTAAAAATCGGCAAAAATTCAGAAAATTCACAATCCATAAATCCACCTGGCATGTCAATATTTACCTTGTGGGACATTACCAGTGGAAGTCTTGACAGATGTTGACCATGGAAATTTCAAATTACCGCCACTGACAGCTGATTGGTGCTACAGAATGTCATTCGATTTGTAAACAGGGCGCCTTCTCACCCTTCACTGATCATGTCTTCATCCACCATGCTTTTTTCAAAGTGGCCCAAATCAACACCAGGAAGTACAGTTTGAAGACTCATCTGCAAGTTGAAATATCAGATATATCAGAAATGCTGATAAATCGCAGCTCATAAAATCCATAAAGATCTGCTCTCAAATTTCTAAACAATGTAGATCGTGGCTACTGACCCGGAAGTGATTAATTGTAATCTGATGCCAGATGATGAGGTTGATCCTGTTGGAATCCCATATTTCGATTTCAGACCCTCTATCTGTTCTTATGTTAGAAAGCTGTTTCAATCTTTATTGGATGCTGTGAATAATAACAAACTTCATGAGTTAAAAAAAATGTAGGTTCATCTGAACAGCCAGAAACATTTCCATCGAGCCATGATCAGGCGATGTAGAATCGGCCATATACGATTAACTCACGAACATTTACTAAAAAGAGCCAGTCTCAAGGTGTATTCCATGCCATGAAGATCTCATAGTGAAACATATTCTTATCGGCTGTATAGATTTTAAGATTGTAAGAGATTCTTTTTATCGAGCAGTTACTTTAGAAGATCTTTTTAGTTGGGTGAAAGAAGACTGTATCTTAGGTTATTTGAGAGAATTCGGTTTGTTGCAGTTTTAATGTGTGTATGGTTTAATGGGTTGGATTACAAAGTTGTTAACCTGAGTACTTAGAATTGTTTTTGATCGTCGCTGTATAGCTGAAATATTGCTGAACGCGACGTTACACCTGAATTCTCTCTCTCTCTCTCTCTCTCTCTCCTCATTTGTAGGAGAGAAATCGATAGTGTAGCTCTGATGTTCTGATGGCATATTTACGGTTGTATGCCCCAGAGCTTAGGTGAATATAGCCGACAGACATTTTCTACTGTAATTTCATTGAATACATCCATATCGATTGGTTGAGAAGGAATTAGCAAATTGAAAGGGTCCATTTTTCCCACTTCGTTGCTGATCAAACAATTGTTTTCCATGTTGAATAGGAAAACACGATCGTTATAGAGTGTGCCCAACTGATTCAACCAATGAGCAGGATCCAATGATAAAGCTAGTTTTGTTTGTTTGGGTAAGCCAATACCTATTACACGAAAATTCTGAAATCATTGAGTATGTGATTAAACAGACAACATTGAAAACGATGGGACGTTATCCAGTTTTCCAGAAACTTGACTGATAGTTTGGGGAGTAAAAGACATGCCAGATTAGCGATGGCTCTAGCTCTCTTCGTCTACAATCTAGAGGATTCTTTCAGACTAATTTAACTAAGCATAAGAAATAGACAATTTGGTCACTGTGATTGGATCTACACGCGTCCTTGTGACCAATACCACAAACATGATGAAATGTTCAGCAAAGTAATGTTCGAATAATCTCAACATAACTGTTCAACAGCCACATCAAACTGTGCGGAGATTCGTCAGCGTAGTAACGTAACCTGATACAAAAGAGCACCAAGAGACAAAATGGAAGCCTGTATGAAGCAGGCACCCTTTCGGATCTGTAAGCCACTGGTAATCTCAATGACTTTATTCGGACTTTTCCATTTACATGTACCGTGTACGAAATGGATCGTAACTAAGTGGTTATCAAAATTCATCAAGATATATTCTTCGGTTGTCCTTCTTTTATTGTGGTTAAACGTTTTGCGGCTTTTCTTCGCCTACAATGCGGAGGATTCTTTTGGTCCTACTCTCTTCTACAAAATCGTCAACCATATTTGGTATCTGATGTGTGCTGTCAACTGTACAGTGAATTTCAAAGCCTGTTTTCATGACAACCGCTTCAGAGAATTTCTTACAAGATGGTTAGATCTGACGAAGACCAATCGAAGCAGTAACCCGAATTTTGCTCAAGAGCATTCTAACATATCCTACACAAAATCCTTGTCTCGTCGAGTTCTCGCCTTCCTCTTCCTTGGCTGGATGATGCTCTTATTGAACTGTTTGATCACCGGATATTTGATGCTGGCTACTTCTTTGGCCGATATGAGCATCGCGCCAATGTCACCAAACCACAGATTTGCCTTCCATTTAAAGTGTATCTTGCTCGCCTTTCACACGTTTGCCGCAGCACCATGGGCATTTACTCTGTGTCTTTTTTTCCTGATATCGAGCGTAATTTACAGAGAGTTCGAAATCTTCCATGAGGATTTTCGAGCCGCCATTTCAGCAGATGGGGAAATTCGTTGCGGGGTTGAAGGCTTCCGACGACGACACCAAGCTATTTGCCGAATCGTAGAGACTGCCGATGATACTCTCAGTCTATTCAACTTAACAGGCATTGGCTTCAGCATGTGCATAGCGATGTTGGTGCTGTACAACATTATTTCTTATGACGTACTACTCTCCGACACAATGGCTCTCTTGTCAAATATCTTTTGGATCGTAGCCAGCTTTGCGTACTTGTTCATCATTGCTTTCGGAGCGGGATACTTGAATCATATGGTGAGTTCAACTAGAGTTAATAACTGAATAATGTCATTACCGAACTCAAAAAGGTATCTAGTCCAGAGTTTGTTTTCTGTGCCACTTTCCTGATGAAACAGCATTAAAGACTAAAGCCCTCGTGGGGAAATGACCAGGATGGTGATAAAATAGCATTTGTTATATCCAAGATTTGGTGTGTTTTGATTTGACTTGATGTGCCATTGAATCTTTTCATTGACATCGAAATGGACGACGGTTGCCTGATGTATTCTCATTATGAGGATTTTATTCTAGACAAATGGGGAAACGCTGTGCATCTTATAAAGATTTGTTATGAACAGAAAAGCGAAACATTTTCTCAATTATCTAATGCCTGAAGTTATCATTTCATGTTTATCTTTCACATCCCGATTATTGTTGTACATATCATTTGTGTTTTCAGGCTCACGCTCCACTTAAGTCCATCCATGATGTCAGAGTTGACAAGACTTCGCCGGAATTCTCCCTACAGGTATATTCGTCTCATGCAATAACTTTAACCTCGAGATCCAGAGATAAATAATAAACTTAAGATTATTCTCACGAAGTAGGCTCTCGTTTGTAAATTGTTCGGTAATGAGTGACTCGATCCGAATCCTATCTCCGCTAAAATAAGGAGACCGTTGACATTAAAACCTTGATTTTTGGCATGAACGTACATTAGAAGTGCTGAGCTGACCTACTTTTGATGAAAATTTGACCTACTTCGGTGAAATGAAAGCATCCAAGGCTGCTAAAAACAGGGAAGGAATTGGTCCTGTTCAATATGCTTCTGATGTGTCTCTCGTTACATACGTGGTATGAATTTGGGAAGCGTAGCTCTAATTATTGAAGAGACTTCATCAATACTGTAAAGAAAGTCTAGGCAAATGAGAGTTGCATATGTGGTACCAGTGGAAGATGGAAACAAGTTTGTCGTGGTGTTCAACTGCTGTCACAATTGTTTGACGATCCAATGAATTAACCGTTCTCCGATAAAGAATACAACACCGAAAATTAAAAATTGTATATTTTCTGAACTAGAGATTGACAGTAAACCTGCAATAGGTGTCCGAATCGTGGTAAACGTAGTAGCCCAGAATGCATAGCGGCATTCATTCATGTTTTATGTCTTCATGCACACTGCAAGCTGCAGTCAAAGTTCAATGATATTGTATTGTAGACATGTATGAAGTCCCGGAATCTGATTCATATTCATTTATTTGTTTGGCAAATGACAACGAGAAAATACTATAAGTATTCACCAATTGAACACAGCAAAAATACCTTAACGTTGCTAAAAAATTCAAATCACAGACACAGAAAACCATTATCAACATCAAAAATTAATTTTACATTCACTGCTCGGGCCAAACGGAAAATTATTTTGTTAACTTAAACAAGTTGTCATCAGGTCAGAGCAAAGGACTAACTGGGATATATATCCCACTTGGGATATTAAATCCAAGTTTGGATATTGAAATATATCCTAATTTCATACTAAGCGTCAATGGCGAATTTCGGCATCTAAACTACAAAAACAGGATAGAATCTACTTCACAAACTGCCAATCCGATTGTATAATTTTGCTGACTTTTCCTCGCCAAAATTATTCTGTGTTATTACAATTACGTGCATTATTTTTTCGTGTTGTTGATTGCAGTATATTTCCCATCACTCACAACCAGTCTTTATACGAACAGGATAACTAGCAAAATATGTCAGCTTGCAATCATGGAAGTATAAAAATAATATCCAATGTGAGATATTTTATCCCAGTTGTGATATATATCCCAGTCAGTCATTTACCCTGACCTGGTCATGATTACGGATATGGTCAGAATATAGAAGATTATGTTTGCTAGATTACAAAGATTCATTTAATGCTGGACGATAACATCAGTCAATTTGAAAATTGCAGCTAAAAGGATGCTTTCGCTTGATGAAATAAATCAAGTTTTCCTTGCAAGAAATGTTTTCAAATGTTTGCGCACAAAATAGCGGCTTTCAGCAGTCCATGTGCTCCAATCATGCAGTGCCAGTGGCGCGAAAACTTGCAACATTCATTTACTTGACAAGATTAACAAGTGTGCGCCGGGAAAAAAGTAATCAATCAAGTGACGTGTATAAAACGTTTTACATACTTCGAGCCGTCAGAATGCCACGCTCGCACTTGCGGGTCACAGTGTCAAAATGCTCCAGACTCATGGACTGAATACTGAACTGCCTCATTCTCTCTCCTCTCAAACTCTCTTTCCGGGACTGCACTATAATTTTGACAGTGCGGTTCAGCCGATCTTAAAACATGACGTCATTTCGTCAGTTCGGTGTATTTCATTGGCTATCAGAGCCGAAGTTGAAGTCGGCATATTCCGTGACTACGAATTGTGCCATATTGACCAGTTTACAGACAAAATACAATCTTTCGAAGAAAATCTCACAAGATATCACCAAAAGTGTTGTCCAGGAAACGAAACCGACATATTCTTCAATATCTGCACCTAGAAACGGCTCGTCGTGAGATTAATTCGCAGAAATTATTCGAAACTAGGTGGAACTACTTCATATCGCGTTCAATAAACGGAGTGACGCGGAAGTTTCAGTCATTCTCCCATTTTGCGCAGGGGTGTTGTAATGAAAACCATACCGCTTGGATAGATGGCACCTCTGAAATTACCCATAAGCCAGTTCACCTAGCATCGCAAGAAACAGGGAAACTTCCCTGTTTAAAAAATCACTGGTGATTCTGACTTGGGCTGTGCCCAGCTTAATATAGCCAGGATTTCAACTTGGGGGGAGGGGGGGGTGATTTCCCAGAGTTCCGTGCGCGTCGGAGTCCTAATGCCTACTCTACTTCGTACATGTAGGTCCTGTGACGTTAGTCACACTGTCATGGATTTTAAATGATCCTTCGTATTCTGCGAATTGAAGGCTGTTAATCGAATCACGTGTCATTGAGTTCGTTTACATACATGTATACAATTATATTTCGTTATTTTCTGAAGATTGAGGTTAATTCAGGCGTCAGACCCGACATCCAGTAGCAAAAAAATCGTCATGTATGGTTCACGAAACACCATTACTTGGCACAAGATATCGAACGAGCATAAATATAAAATATATATACAATTACAAACTGTATATTTCTAATAGTTTCAATGATACCGGTATAGTTAAAAGTGGTTTTCAATTACCCTTCATCTTCTTTCCAATATCATTATGCACTGGATTATAATTCGATAAATTTCTGAGGTTGGGGTCTTGAATCAGATATTCCTACATGTGTGAGATGTAATATATTTATGTATATCTATATTCTTTCATATACAAAGCTTGAAAATTGAATTTTTTTTATCATAATCTGGGGGTTTCTTCATTCAACACAGTATGGACTATGTACGCAAGATGTCTCCAATGCCCAAATTACAAAGACATTCGAATGAATCTATACATACAAACACGGATAAATGCCCTCATACTATCACAACGAACCATTGTGACTACAGTTTGTTGTGACTTGAATACGTTGAATTGCGTCGTATAATCGATTCCTAACTTTGGTAGACAGATAATGACCTATAGTTCTCCAGATACATTACGTTCTCCCAATGCAAGAAACAATGTTTATCACGGGCAAGAATAACTTTATTGCGGACATACATAACGTCTTTTGATCCGAACATCGCATGAAATAAGCGCCAAACTCAATCTCGTTTCTTGCATGAGACAGACACAAGTTTTGTTTCGAGACCAGCGAAACATTAGTAATAAAACACTGATAATGTGCTGTAGAAATACTGAGTAGAAAATAACACCGCTTTCGTCTGAGGATCTTGCCAATTTAGATTCGTTAATAATCTACTCTTTGTCTACAGATGAACATATTTCTTAACAAATTATCTGGAGAACCCATCGGACTGACAGCTTTGGACCTGTTCGTTATCGATAAGCCTACCATTCTCACGGTAAGAAAATATTTTTAAGCCGATGAGCGTTAATTGTTCATAACTGTTTCTCTGTACTCCGTGTATATCATGGAATTTGTGCGATTTTCTGATTTTGTTGTTGTTGAGAAAACTGAATAATTAATGTTACTTAGTGGCTGAACAAGGTAAACATAACAAGTGTGTTCTCGTCATGAAGAAGTTGATGTGGAATAGAGGACAAACGCATCACCTTACTCCATAATTATATATAAATTGTTCGAAGTGATGAACATATCGACATTTGCCGTATTATGCCAGAAGGAATTGTTACAGAAATGTAATCTTCGTCACATGGCAATGCAGGTCTCATGACCATCATCGACCTCCTGTGTTTGCGTTCCTACATTGCAAAACCCTTCAGTATTTATCCTATATTGGGTTGTCGAAGCGTCCATTATCTGTCTATGTGTCTAGGTTGCGGGGGCCTTCATTATTTTTCGATGTCTCTAGAGCCATCATTATTTGTTTTTTTTATTTCAGATTGCGGGAGCCTTCATTACCTACTTCATAGTTCTAGTCCAGTTCAAACAGCCGAGCGGATCTGCGGACGGTATACCAATGTGCAACTGTACAGACGTTCTTCTCAACTCCACCCTGCAGTGTTATACCTCGTTGTGAGATACCCGGAAAATTGTTTGGACGTTGGCGAATGAAGAACGTTGATGGCATTCTTTTGTCTATAATTTTCAAATACAGCCTGAGAGATAGTCTGATGTGCAATACTGCACTCTCTGATAATTGTTGCGTCTAGGGGTTCGAAAAACCAATATCTTAGTTCTCTAAGAATCCAAGTGTCATTTTGTAGGGTAGAATTCAATATGTTCTTCGTGATTAAACTATAAATTGCCTTTTCATATGCCGCAAATTTCTTTACATGTATAGAGAACAAATACCATTTTTTTTTGAAAACTGGATTCGAGAAATCGATATCGCGATTTTCAAAAAAAAAACACATGTAAGGCTCCACATACATGTATATCACGATAGTGATTTGAAACTTCTTGCTTGATTATCCCGAGGGAGTAATCAATAAAGGTTTTAACTTTGCTGACCCTAGAACACCTACAGAGCGAATTCCTGAACATATATATCACCTTCATCTATACAAATGAACGTACATGTATAACCCGAACAATCATAACTTCATCCCTATAGTTAGCAACAACAAAACTATGCTATTGACAAATGATAAAATGGTCAAATTCTTCCAAGATTATGAACGGGAAGGGCAGCCCCCTAATCTGAAGAAACTGCTAACACGAGCTAACTCCAGCCACACAACTTTGACCCCCAAAACAATAACAACATGTGGAGATAAATTATTTAAGTTTTGCGAGTCCTTAATCACGGATTCGTCTTTCAAATCTAGCAACGTCGATTCCAGTTTCAAAATAAACGCGGACATGAGTTGCACACTCAAAAACCCTATTTATGTTATTGTATACAACGCTTGTCAAAGTATTATATAAGGGAAACGGGTGATACAGTATGCGCTCGTACCGGAGTACATACACAACAGATTGTGGCAAGTAAGCAAGCTTAGCTTCATGTGCGCAATTTTGCCTGTTGTATTTCAAATTTTATCAAAAAATTTCTTCAAAATAATTAGAAAACGAACAGATAGGGTGACAGATGGGATGCTACCGGATCCGAAAAAAAAACAGATTTGAACAACAATCGAAATGCACAAGGATTTCTAGATCCTTGTCTCTTTGTTATGTATTTTAAGTATTACATGTATTAGTTTTTTCTTGTATATTTAGCTTTCGCATACTTTAGGTTTAAGCTGAGTTGTGCTGATTAATGCTTTTAATGATAAATGACACTGGTATCCTTCTCAACACGTAGCTGTGGACTAAATCTACGCCTTTACACGGCGGAATTGTAAATCACGTGATGTAAGTTACACGCCACTGAAGAGCCCATATAGAAAAACGTATAGCGTAAAAATAATATTTTAGTTTGTCATACTATATGGTGTTTTAGGGTTTATATTTATGTATTTTATTGCGGAAAACAATATATTAAGATTAACAGTAGCCTACGTAGACAGTAGATTAAAATTGCTAACCATAGTTTTATGTCCCTGAGTCGGCATGTCAGATCTCCAATCCAAATATCGCCTCTATCTCACTGGTAGCCAGAGGCCTTATTAGGCATGTACGTTTTCTAAAACTGACCTAGTGTTGCAAAGAGTATATATATTATTCCCGCTAACGCGTATAATAGATTTTAGCCTAGTTTGTATTACCCATATTGTACTATAATTGATCTGTTCAACATTCATTGAAAAGAACACTGGGTTCGAAACTGCAGTTGAAATATAGCGATGTAGAAATTCAAGTAGGCTATTTGTTAGTTTTTACCTTGAATGGAAATAAAAGATCATTCAAAAAAGGCCACAACGCAATCCATAATTGATTATCTCTAAAACGCGAATATATTTAGAGATCGACCACTTATCGATATATCATCAATTAACGTATAAGACAAGTACTATATCATGTCAAATACATGCATATGATCGGTTATTGTTGATCTAGCAAGGAACCGACAACTCTATTGGATGTTACACCAAGTCACGTTGTTGTACCGGAAAGCTAAATCGATAATGAAATAATACCATAAGTACCACTCATTGAACACATTAATCTCTTACCAATCGGAGCGATAGCACCATTGTGTTCCCTTGGCGACTTCTATAGTTAAATATGTAATGATTCCAGTGTATGTATAACATTTAGCTGTGAATATTATAAATATCAGGCATCATTTGAATAGTTCAGTGTATGCCACGCCGATTCCAGTCACACCTTCAAATTCAACTTTAATTAAGGTGCGTAAATATATTTTTTCTTTGTATAATCATGCAAGTTTGTTGTAATTTTGTGGCATTTATGTAGTCTTCCTCAGTAAAGTACATGTAACAGTGAATTGTATATAGTGTATCCAAACTTTTTTGTTTTCGAATTGAATGCCTCGACGGATCATAAATAAATATTTTCCAATATGGAGGTTTTTAAATTCTACAGGATTCCAGTTTATTTCGCGACAAATACTACCACATATACATGTCTAAGTTATTTAAGGGTTTACAACTGAGTGGATGTATTTGCTATGTATAAATTTACCACTAGAGATTCGGTCATACCGAATCAAACCCCTAGATAATACGCAATCTCGGGGATCTGAATCCATATGAAAGAAGTCCCAGCGGCAAAGGATTTTATTAGCTGCAGTAAGATGGATTTTCTGTCCTATAGGTGTTGCATTGAGATACAGAATTTTCATTTTTGCGTTAAAAATGCCAACTTTCGATCCAAAATAATGTGCATGTTAATAGGATGTAACAGTGTGCAAATGTGCCGTTTTTACTTTTGGGGGAAATTACCATAGCATTTTCCAATATTCCAGATAAAAAAATTCGCAAACCAAATTAATTCTGATCATAATATTGTTATAATATAATAATTTTCCATTTGTGTTCATTTAATTTTGGTTCAAGAAGTGGGTTTTTTTTCTTTGATAAAATTTTCAAATAACCTGACGCCAAGTGTTGCAGTCTGAGCAAAATGGATGTAAAACGGGGATAAACTCAGCAGAAACACTCGCTGGGTGTAACTCTTTACGAATGGCACTTTCTTGGTGAAGCATATGTACCAGTATGGATTTTAAACAATAGCACTGTATTTTTATGTCAACGGATAATATGAAAATAAATCTCATCACAGACAAAACGGACCCGATCAGTTTAACGCCTCTCGTGTAGGGTGTAGCGTAACACCGACATACTTGCTTGTTTTGGGTGATGTTCATCAACACCTACCTCATATGACTCAGGATAACACCAATGGTGTTCATTTACTACTGTAATAAGTATAGAGGTGCTCATCCATACCCTCCATAGATCGTTGTAAATAACACTTCAAGGGCTTCTTTTACATTTTTCACTATGGCATTATGTTCATTCACACCTTCCGCAGAGAACGTTAAATGATACCCCATGCAAGATGTTCTGTGACACCACACCCAAAATATGTTGGAAAATCCTTTTCACATTTCATGGTGAGTGTCCCGGTCTTATGTTGAGATGTTCGTCAACATATCCTTTATTGGGTGTTGAATAACACCCCTCCATTGTAGCGCTGGGGTGTGTATTATCACCGACCTAATACCACGCAGTGTTTACTTGCAACTGCTATGAGATGTTTGGATATTCATTATTACCTTCGATGTCAGGAAGATGCCAAGTAACACCTATTTACACTCTCGCTGGTATACAACTTGCAAATTTTGCAAAATAAAATATTCACTGTATTTCAGTCATCTTAGTTTTTCATAGCATGTAGCACTGTTTCTCACATATGTCCTGATAGTGTGCTCAGATTAAATTGTGCATGTACACTCTTTGGCACACTTTCCAATTTTAAAAACCTTTGGAGTGTAAATTGATAGCGATTCATTCTACTGGAGACAAAACAACCCTTTGACCGTCCATTCGCACCCAAGGGGTGTTTTTCCTGAATTATCACCCAATGCAACAATTCATGCCAGATTGTGAAAAAACAAACGAAATTTTCATTTTTCATTTTTATCAGAAACACTTCCTGAATCAAAGTGAAATGAACACAAACGGCATATTATTATATTATAACGATATTAACGAATTTGGTTTGGGAAGATTTTTTTTACCGGAATTTTTTAAAATGCTTATTAAAATTTTTCTCAAAAGTGAAAAAAGCTCCTTTGCAATTTTCACAACTATAAACATGCTCATTTTGTACAATTTTGGATCGAGTTGTCTTTGTATAATCAGCCATAATTCTACTTTGAATTATGGAAGTTTTACTACCAAAACGAAAATTCTCATACTTGATGCAATACCTTTAGGACAGAAATTCATCTTACTGCAACTGGTCATCAGTATCCAGCAAATATCAAATGCGCGGGATTTAAATCAAATTTTAACCAAAAAAAATACATTGACATGAGCAAAAAATGGAGAAATCTCGAAACTGTTTCCGGAGCGACTGTTACGTTCACCTCCCTCCCCTAAAAAGGATTGTCTGGTGGCACGTGCACTGCTGAATGTGTTCCTGTTTAATTTGGTAAACCAACGAACAGTTGCACGAGTCCCTATACAGCATGAACAACATTCATAAATGGTTGTCTAGATTTTTGTGGACGATTAACGACTAAAACATATCTACATGTGTCTAACTTCTTTCCGGAATAACGAGAAAATATTCGTTTTGAGGTGGCCCAGCTGACGAATTTACGGTCGGGTAAACTCTGGCCATGGTGAAATTTGTGTACCGTCTACCCCGAGCGCTGTCTGCAAGGGTCGGACCATTTGTAGAATAAAAGCCATGTAAAATTAACTTAAAGTATATCATGTCTTGAGTGCTGATTAGGATAGCTTTTAACGCTGGGGGGGCATAATGGCCACCCCTACCAACCTTTCTGCGCTATCTCCGGAACGACAAAAAATTAAGAGCTGAAACTTGCTGACTTTTTAGTTGATCATATTGGGATCATTTTGAGTCTATTTGCATAAACCTCGAGCAAAGGATCATGGATATATTCAAGATGAAGTGTTCATTTTCCTTCAAAATTCATGCTTTTCCGCGAGAAAAAGTTGGAAAAAGATATTTTATTTCACATCAGATCAATATTTACTAATTTATAAACACGTTTTTGCCGAGAAATTACATAAATACAAAATTCGATCAGATCGGACCGAAAAATCGACCACCTGAACATCATCAAGGCGGCCATCGTTGATTTGTTTTTTACATTTACCGGTAGAGCTTGAACCAAATGTAGAGTGTTAAGTTTCAGTTCCATAGCTCAAGGGGTAAGAAAAATAATTAGGGGGAGGGCGGAAATGGTCCCCAGGCCTGGACAGGTCCCAGAAAGCTCAGTCCAGAAAGGGTTAAGGGCTAGACTGGTTTTAGTGTTCGGCTTCTATACGTTATATTGCCAACAAACTGTTGCTGTGATATTGCGGGGGTAATACATTCACTTCATTCAAGGACGAAGGTTTTTGTATAGCGTTGCAGTTAATGCTTACATATGAGTAGATACAAAGCCGTATAATCTAATAACTTTACCCCTCAGTCAGAAATTAAGAATAAATGTAAATACACAAAATTCTTGTGATAGATCACTTTTGGCCATGTTTTCAAATATTCATTTTGTTTTTTTTTGTTTTAGTTTGGATGGTCTACAAACGAAATAGATTTAATATGTAAATATATAGAGACAATCCCACATAATATCCATACGTTACTGTCTCTATGTTCTATGAGCCCTCTTTGTATTGTCCGTCTCTTCTCCAACTCTTTACAATAAATAATGTAACAGGCTTTTATACGTTAATAATTGGCTAATGCGTTCTTGAATCCTACAACATTCTATAGCTGTCTCTTTTGTTTGCATCTGTCAAAAACAATTTGGCTAATAAAATGACCGTATGTCTTGCCTTGCCTGTATGTCTCATTCCTTCATATAGTATATGAAACGAACTGTTTGTACTTCCCATATTAGACGCATATACTTTCCATATCAGACGCATGTACTTCCCATACCAGGCGCATGTACTTCTCATATCAGACGCTATCCGTTGTACGATACTATACCGGAATGAGTTTAGTCATATTCACACTCCACAAATGAATGTTCTACATACACCTATATATGAACAAGCAATTTCTGTATTCAATCCAATAAATATACTATTAAACTGAAAAAAATATTATTATTATTTGAAAAAAGTTTGATATTGATGCGAATAGAATTGAGACATATTTCCATAGAAATGCAGCCGGAGGGACCAATACTCAGATACTTTGTCTACCTTTTTGTGATTGTTATGATCACGCTTATGGTGGGGATAAGATGGAAAATCTACCTCACATCCATCAAACCCCAATTGTTACCAGTTTGATGTATAGGAACAGGGAAAGAGTCGAAGTTACCTCTAGATGCCAATCCCAGTAAAAAGGTAAGTTTTCCGGAATCGTTATGACAAAATGTGGATACACGTAACCCATCATTCTCCACCACCACAACCTCAACCCTGGTCCGTATTTTTTTAATTTAAGCCGTCGCTTAGATTTGGCGCTGATTAAATACATCTCATTCTTTTCTGTTATGTTGCCATATGATGCTAGAGACCACGTGGTTACCGGTAACATCAGCAAAGTTGTCGACTTTCGAAACAGCGTTCGAGATATCTCGTGGAGGCTGGAACAATGCAACCAGAATAGAAGTTTTGGGGGTAGCATAACTTCTTGTAAAACAACGCTGTCCTAGTTTCCCACCACTAAATACATGCTATGCCTAACCCATCTATTCGGGACAGATCCGCTCCCTCCAATGAACGAATTATAGAACTTTCAATTCTCGAGTTGACCGTTCTGGTACATAGAAAAGATCAGCAAATGTATATAACTAAATGCCAGTTATGAAATCGGGTGTCTACAAGAATTTCCCAAATTCTGGCTGGAGTGTGTGATACAATAATAGGCTTAGATAGCAGGTGTGTAGGATGGACAAGGTTTAGGAAAACTCAATCCATTGTGAAACTGCATCCTTGGTGGTTGACAATATAGATGCTGGAAATTACTTTCCACACAACACTCATTCATTTTCTGCACCCCATAATTTTTGTATGAATGATACGTCCCAAATGACGTCTATTATGGAATGTGGGAACGATGTCTTGAGTTATGAAGGTGCTGCCTGCAAATGACTTAACCATATGCATGGACTATTAAGAAATGGAGCCCTCGTACTTAAATTTTTCATTGGATATATGATGTACCAGTACATGCAACTTTGGTTTCGCAATCACAAATTTTCGAGATTGCGTTCCTCGTATACATTCAAATGCCAGAGTTTCGATACTGCTTCAACCAAAGTGCCACGAAGATGAAAACGTGCTCGCCCATTTAAGCCTACGAGGACTGGGGACCATTAAGCCCCCCTCCCCCACCCTCCACCAAACTTTCCATCATATCTGCGAAAGGACAACAATGGGGGCTGACTCCACGTTAATATTGCATAACCACACTTGCAAAGAATGATGCATAAATTCAAAATAGTGGCCATGTGGGTTACCAGAAAAATGAAAAATCGACCAAAAAATGACGTTTTTGATAATGACGTCACTGTGACGTCATCAAAGCGGCCATCTTGGATTTTTTTTACATTTTCTGGTAGAGCTGGTAGGCCTGGACAGGTCCCAAAAAGCCCAGGCCAGATAGGGTTAATAAATAGGGATCGATATTTCCACCCATTATATTGAAATACATATGTATGAACATATACATGTATTATGAGTGGGTGGAACTCAGCAGTCGTTTATGTACGAATGCATTTTTCTGTTGAATGTTGAACTTTTGGGTACAAGTCTCAACTCACATGTAGTTATTGAAATACCATCTCCACTTGGTACACTTGAAAACTCGTGCGTCCCAAAATGGATCAGTCAGCCAATCGGCTGGCAATCTATAACTGGGATATAGTATTATAAATCATATTGAATGCCATGTTATAACGATGGGGCGATTTTAGTAATTGAGGCATTCTCTCATTTCAGTTTGAGCATTTTCTTTTCTAAAAGATATCCCATATTTTAAAGCATACACTCTGCGATATTCAGCATGGCGCGTCTGTTGATTTGTTTATACACGCTAAACCTCATGACAGACTGAGTGATAGACTGACAGATACCGTGTGTTTGATAATGTGGACCGTATCGTGTGTGGCTAGTCTGTCCTGTGTTTTTTGATCGGGCTCACGAGTTTTCAACAGCGCGAATAGTATATTCCATATACATCTAAGTTTACTCAGATTAGCTTGGATATATGGCGTCCAAAATCTTCATTACCTTGACCTTGTATGAATTTATAACATTGAATTCATAGAGTTTTAGAAATGAAAACGACTTGAGGTCTCAATTTCTTTAAGATGGAATAAGGCGTATCAGTCCTTGGAAGATCTGATGACCTCGAAGCCATCATAAGACAGCATATTGACAAATATCCAGTCTCCATCTTCACTTCTTGAGATATAACCTTCACAAAACTATTCACATTTTGACCTGTGCCATTTGAAAATAGGTCAAGTTCAGTCTGGAATGAACTTGTGAGTCACCAAATTGCTAAGTATTAATTAAACGCAACATTTAAAGGTTGGTGGAAAACGATGCCGGCATACTGACCAGAAGTCATATGACACCATCTGCTGACTGGATATTGCTAAAAACATCAGAAGAACCAAAGCTGATTTCTGTCATGATTGGATCTCAGCAACGCTCTTATTGTAGCTGTTCGTGTGGACATATTGAATCGCATGACCACACGGCCCCTAGCACCGGCTTAAGCGGTATTAGATACAAATTCAGAACGATGATGTAATAGACCTATCAAGCCATCTGTTGGAAAATAATAAACTATATGACCGACAGATAGTAAAAAAGAAACGACCCAAGCGAGGAAGTATTTATTGAAGACAAGATCGTATTCAAGACTCCAGATCAACTTGTCTCATAAATATTTGGATCACAATCAAATAGGTTTGATATCCACATTTTGCCCTCTGCGATCTCTGAAAATGGTCATGGTCAGTTTAGAGTGAACTTGTTCAAAAGGGTCTTAAAGTCGGCATTGTGCCAAAGATTATTGATCAACTTGTCCATTGAATATTGTTTATACAGGCAAATAAAACCACTATTCACATTTTGATCGCTCTTCGAAAACAGGTCAAGGTCAATACGAAGTTAACTTGACCTAAGGCCTTCACAAGGCGACGGTGTGCCCAATAATCCCTTGCTCTTTTCTTATTGGGATATTTTGTTCACAATGCTATTCACAGGTTTACCTGTGACCTTAAAAATAGGTCACGGTCATAGGCTCTCATAAGACAGCATTGTGCAAAATATCAAGGCTCTAGTTTTGCTTGCCACTTAGTTATTGTGTGCACAAGGTACTGTCACTGTTATTCACATTTTGACTTCCATTTGCTATTACATTCACAACGTTTGTGAGGAACGGGCGCGCAGACGGACAGAAGAACGGAGAGATGAACGATGGGCAGTTTCAAAGTCCCTTCCCACTTACGTGAAGGAGAAGAGAAAGATAACATCTATTCGAGATGCGTACTCCAAAAAATATTAGGGGTTTGGCAACTGAACTATATGGACAAATCAGCGAAATATTTATGTCAAATGATATTATTTAATCCAATATAATGTTGATGGATGCAACTAAACCTTGTAAAAGAAAAGCTTGCACCTTGAACCGAAATCAGAAAGCTACAAGTGAAACCTGACATATCAAGTTTATTGCACTATTCACATTGATCCGTTGGGATTTATTGGGTTGTAGATAATATTTCAGGGTCGTGAATTTGACTACGTAAAAGAAAGAGTTGCAAAGATTTACATCATGTAACTGCTGCGCGTCACAGCGTAAAATACTTGATAGGTACACACACACATTGGGAAATCGTATGCTGATAGCAAAAGACGAACGTAGCGTGCAAGATCTATGGGGCTACGTTTCGTAACATGTTTCTAATTCCGCTTAACCCGGGGCTAGGGGCCGTATGAGCCCATGTACTTCAAGATCCTCATGGTACTCATATGAACAGTCACAATCAAAGCGTGACTGAGGTACATCATTTTTAGATGACGACTCTATAACGAATATTATGGATTAAGAATACTGATCAGCGATACGGATTTGATATTTTGGAACATCATGATGTCTTGCCGGCATCATTGAAAACTGTTGACCGCTTCTCTCTTGCAGGAAACAAGCCTATGTTTATGTATACTTTTGTCTTTTTGAATTTGGTGCTAATACTGTTATATGGAAATGGAATAGGTCTTTGGATTATGGACGCGGATATTCTCTAATGGACGACGGCTGGATTATGAATGACGGACTAGACGCTTGTAATTTGGATTATGGACGCGGATATTCTCTAATGGACGACGGCTGGATTATGAATGACGGACTAGACGCTTGTAATTAAAGCATAGTTCAAAATTCTCTATTGATCGACATCGGCGATATCATATTGTTGACCTAAGAAAAGTGGCATTGTTGAGCAGTAAATACTATTTGTGCAGGTTCACCGTGGACCTTTATCGCATGATGGACAAAATATTGGAAATCGATTGATTCCTTATAGTTCATACCCTATGCCATAGTGTTAAACAAACGAGGATTCTGATGTCGCCAAGTGGAATCTAGTGTAAGCTTACAAATGCGAGTGTAATGAAGGACAATAAGGCACGTCCAAGGTGGTTATGGTTGCCTAAAGCGAACAGAGTGCTGAATCATGTTAGGGATGAGAGAATGACTGATATGGCACAAAGGTTCCAAAGCGGTCGGACACGAATGTTTGATTTCTAGACGCATTCACTATAAATACTATACGGAGTGCAGAGTCATTCATAGTTATGAGGACTTTCGAAGATGCGTTTGGCGATTTCATCTCAAATACATATACTTTCTGGATAAAGAGCGAGTTGGAGTGCAAAGCAGACCCAGGAACGGATATTTTTAGAGAACAAAGGGACGAGAAATACGACGGCGCCTTTAGTAATCGAGACAGGGGCCGAACACAAAATTTTAGAAATACAGTTTTACAAGAACTGCGTCGATTGAACCATTGCGTGCAAAGGAACTTGAGGGAAACAGAAACAGTAGATATTTGGATCGAACATGCCTAAAATCACGAAGATAGTGAGAGTTTCGCCATTTGTACCAGCTTCGAGAAGTTTCTCTGAGTTTGACGTCCATCAGCAAGTTACCAGCCCAAAAGGGAAGTATATCAAACAGCCACCATTTCTAATCAGTAAGCCGTTAGTACTAACTATGGCTTCTTTCGGACTTCTGCATTTAACGCATGAAAATTGGGCGCCCAGAAAAGGGGTCTCCACTTTCAGCAAGTGCTACTCTGTGGTAGTCTTACTTTTGCTGTGGTTGAACTTCTTCCGGTTTTTCTCCATCTACAGTCTCGAGGATTCGTTCGGACCCATTCTCTTTCTGAAAATCATTGTACATCTTTGGCACCTCCTTGGCTCAGTCAACTGCACTGTGAATTTCAAGGCTTGTGGCCATGGCAACCGTTTAAGAGAATTTCTCGCGAGATGGTTAGATTTGATAAAGACTAATCGAAGTAGTACAGCGAACGGTGCTAATAAACATTCTGACCGAGCTTATACAAAGTCCATGTCTCGTCGAGTGTTCACCATCCTTCTTACTGGCTGGATACTATTTCTCCTGAATAATATATTCTCAGGATATCTGCTGTTTGCTACTCCGTTGCTGGATATTTCCATCTCCCCTATGCCACCTGATCACCGTTTCGCCTTTATTGTTAGATGTATTGCATGTGTCGTTCACATTTACTTATCTGCGTCGTGGATATTCACGCTTTCTCTCTTCCTGTTAATGTGTTCTGTGGTTAACCGGGAATTCGAAATCTTCCACCAAGATTTGCGTGCCGCTATTTCAACTGATATCGAAATTCGCTGCGGGATTGAAGTATTTCGGCGACGACACCAGTCGATATGCAGAATTGTGGAGACGGCCGATGACACACTCAGTGCATTTAATATAGCAGGCCTTGGTTTCAATATATGCATTGGAATGCTGGAACTATACAACATTGTTTGGTATGACGTCATACTCTCTGACCCATTGGTTCTTACCTCAAACATATTTTGGCTTATCACCGGTTTTGCGTACATATTCGTCATTTCATTCGAAGGAGGATACTTAAACCATGTGGTAAGTTGGAAACTTTAAAAATGAGAAATATTCAATCGTATTTAAATGTCAATCAACGATTACGCTCTTCAGTACTAGGAATAAGCGAGTTATCTCCACGAGATATTTGAACCAATGACCATCGAGGAGAAGCACCAAAACAGTTAACACTTCAATTCCAGTATATGTGTTCATATATAATCGACGGGGTTCATTCAATAATTAAATATTTTTCAGATTAGAATGGGGTTGAGAGCTACGCAATGAAGTTCCTCGGTGATGAAAAAACAACGCGATCAGCGAACTGGCACTGATTTCTCTCTGCTCCGGTACCACTTACCGGTGCAGAGGATTTCATCACTAATGAAGTGTGTTAAACGACGCTTAATTGTTATGGAAGTGTCTTACGTGATTCTTTGAATGCGTTTGAATGTGCCATTAAGGCTAACCAATAAAGGAACGCTACATATGAATTCAAATAACGAAATTTGCAATGTATACTGATTCTTCCAGTTTCTTCTTATTATTATCTTTAATCGTTGCTCATTTCATGTTATCAACTTTTGTTCAGGCCCACGCCTCACTGAAGAATATTCATGATATCGGAGTGGATCAGACTTCACCAGAATTCTCCCTGCAGGTAAATTGGTCTTTCGCAATGTATCTGTTCAGAAAATATATCAATGACCGGATGTTCACCATCCACAAAATCCAATGCATTTACCTATTTTACTGTATAGTCCTCGTACGACAGATTGATTCATATATATCGTCTTGTTTGATAATTTTTGTTTTATTCATAGATGAACATGTTCCTCAACAAACTAACCGGGGAATCTATTGGACTGACGGCTATGGATTTGTTCGTTATTGATAAGCCCACCATCCTCACGGTAAGAAGAACTTATTATCGATGACAATGATACCCAGTTGCTCAAAAACTATTTCGTCTATATCTTATGTATGTTGGTGTGTTTTGTGTGGCGCTTCTTGGAAACCCATTTAAAGGGAACGCGACGGAGAGAAGTTCGTTGGGCTCATAGAGCGGCCAAACGAAGTAAGGATTGCATGGTGTAAATTAGATGAATGTAGTATAGTATGTTCTCAATAACTTTGTATTTTAATGACAAAGCTATTTCTAAACATCCATCTTTCCAAGTGATGAGCGTCTAAATTTTGCAATATATTTTGCCAGGAACAAACGTAGTAAGTCGTTGTCAGATGACGAGATCGTCGTGATCCCCTGGACCTTCTGGCAGTTTGTTCGGCGTAATTAGTTCATTGACAGAGGGAACTTTCAACCACTGTCCATGAATCTTGATATGAGAAATACTTCGGTATATGGCATGCCTTCTATTGTTATTTTGTGTCTTTGTTTCAGATTGCAGGAGCCTTTATCACATACTTCATAGTTCTCATCCAGTTCCAACAACCGAGTGGTTCTACAGATGCCTCATCAGCGTGTAACTGTACGAATATTCTACTTAACTCCACACTGCAGTGTTCTGCCATTATGTGAGCTACCTTGGTATATTCTATCGACTATGGCAGGTTACTGATCACACTCTTTCTATGGCAGCTGAGGAGTGCGCCTGTTGTGCGGTGCTTTTGGGGTCTTCGGGTCTTTCGTGTGGATTATCTGGTCCATACAACCGTGGAAACATCTGTGTCGCAGATCTCAGGGAAAATGAACTACGGTTCGGCGTTTTCGTTGACACGTAGTCAAGAACATGTCACTGCACATGTAGTGGATCATTATAAAGAAAGATACATCCTTCTGACAAAGTACGTACAACATGTAAATGCATCCGTTAAATAACGTACTGTCCATGCTCCAGTATAGTTATAAGGCTATAGTCTCCCTTTTTCCAACAACCATTCTACAGATAAAGAAGCTAAAAATATTCACGTATATCCGTCTGTATTACATTTGTCCATGTATTTACTGAACAAATAGACAGTATATCATAATTTGACTTCCTTAAAAGTAAACAGGGACGTGGTGTGAAGAGAAACAAATAATTACAATTTTTATATGAACTAGAACTACAAGTGGGTATGATGGGCTTCATGTCCCCAAGTGGTTATGATGAGTTTGGATCACAAGTAGTTACGACGGGTTAGGAGCGCAAGTGGTTATGAATGATTGGAACCACAAGTCATTAATGACGGGTCAGGACCACAAGAGGTTATGACGGGTTACGAACACAAGTGGTTATCACGGATTAGTTTCAAAAGTGGTTATGACGGGTTAGGACCACAAGCGATTATGACGGATTACGACCACAAGTGGTTATCACGGGTTAGGAACACAAGTGGTTATGACGAGTTCGGATCACAAGTGGTTATGACGGGTTAGGACCACGAGTGGTTATGACGGATTTTATGCTCACAAGTGGTTATGACGGGTTAGGATCACAAGCGGTTATGACGGATTACGACCACACCTGGTTATCACGGGTTAGGAGCACAGGTGGTTATGACGAGTTCGGATCGCAAGCGGATATGACGAGTTAGGCCCACCAGTGGTTAGGACGGGCTAGAATCACAAGTGGCAATGACGGGTTGGGAGTACAAGTGGTTATGACGGATTTCATGTTCACAAGTGGTTATGGTGGGTTTCAACCCAGCAAGTGGTTATGACGGGTTTCATGCCCGCAAGCGGTTAAGACGGGTTTCATGCTCACAAGTAGTTACGACTGGTTTAATGCGTATATCAAGTAAAGAGCTCATTTTGATTACTACATATATCAATCTGTTCAAAGAAGTATAGGTTGGGAGTACAAGCGGTTATGACGGGTTTCATGCCCACAAGTGGTTATGACGAATTTCATGCCCACACGTGGTCATGGCGGGTTTCATGACCACAAGTGGCCATGAAGGGTTTTAAGCCAACAAGTGGTTATGACAGGTTTCATGCTCGCAAGCGGTTTTGACGGGTTTCAAGCCCACAAGTGGTTATGACGGGTTTCATGCCCACAAGTTGTTTTGATAGATTTCATGCTCGCAAGCGGTTATGACCGGTTTCATGCCCACAAGTGGTTATAACGGATTTTATGCCCACAAGTGGTTATGGCGGGTTCAATACCACAAGTGGTCATGAAGGATTTTAAACCCACAAGTAGTTATGACAGGTTTCATGCTCTCTAGCGTTTATGAGGGGTTTCATTCCCACAAGTGATTGCGACGGGTTTCTTGCCCCCAAGTGGTTATCACAGGTTTCATGCCCACAAGTGATTATGACGGGTTTCATGCATATAGCAAGTATAGAGGTCATTTTGATTACTAGAAATATCAGTCGGGTCAAAAAAGTATAGGTCTTTGTATTATGGAAGCGGAAATTGTTTAGTGGACGGCGGATGCATATTGAATGACGGACTAGAGATCTGTATGTATCACTGATGAGTATATGACAATCATGAAACAATAGACGATATCCTTGAAGGTATGAAGTTTGAAGGTAAGGTAATTGCTTGGCATATGTACGAACATATTTGATTAACAGTTAATAATGTTGTATGTGAGGGTTGGGTATTAGATCTACATCTGTTTCTGTCAAAAGCCAAACAAAACTGTTCAATAATACTATTAGCCTGACAAAAATCATTTACCCAGTATTATCCCGTTTATACAGTGCTGGTCAATATCTAGTGGAGGTATTATGTACATCGTGCGTTCACGGTAATGGTTATGCGAGATCAATATGTATTGATTTAACAACGGCTTAAGCTATTACCTTAATAATCCTGTTGTTGAGTGGCTTTACTAAGCGGTTTTATAAGGCCACAAAACGACTTGATGATATAGCATTCTCTAAAAGCTTGTCGATAAAAGTAAATGTGAATATATAGAAAGTCAGTTATTAACGTGTGTCCAAACGGTTCGAAGTGCATCAAGAGCAGAATATCTTGTTGGTTAGGGTTATATTCAATGTGTATATGTAATTCCATATTTGTCAATTATTACCGTCATTAGTCACCATTATTTACAACTTCCGAAAATGTATAATCAGTCAGGTATGCATATATGCCCGCTGTTATCCTGAACATACATACAGGTGAGTTGCCATTCGTCACGCCCAGGTAGAACAAATCGACCTGTCAATCAAATATTATCCAATCAAATTCTTTCATTTAGTTTCAACGCATGAAAGGAGAGTTACAATACACCTTTCGTTAACCAGACGTATATTATTCGGTCTCGAACACGGAATTGAGCAGATGTCCTTTTAATTACTTGGGCCTGACCTAAAGCCGTTCATCTGAAAGTAACTTTATATTTCTGTTACTATAGAATAAATCATATACTATATTAAACCATATCAGAATCTCGTCTTGTCACAGGATTTGTTTCTATAAATTTTGGGTTTTATTTTATTTCGCATCTTCCAATGCGTATCTGTGTATCTCTGTATTTCTGCTTAAAACAGATAATAGAAAAGATATTCATAAAAGCTCCACGTAACAGTACAATATGTATTCCCTACGTCTAGATCTAGAAATCTGTTCAAAGGTATCTTGTTTATCGAACGTTATAAAGACAAGGCCCTTCGTTTGGATAATCCTAAACTGGCGAAGGGCAATCTTGTATGGAATTGAACGAAACCTCTAACAGGCCAAATAGAACCTTTTTATAAAAATGAAATGGGATAAAGCCTACTTTCACGTCGATGACATCTCACGACGTCTTCAACTAAAATTCCGACATCATTAACTATTTCTCTGGAAAGAAATATTCTGGAAAGAAGTAAAAGTCCTTGCATATGGCATGCAACTAAAATGGTTGTGTTTTTTGCTTCATTCATAATTGATAAAATAAAAACAAATCATCAATATTGCCAGGCTGTTTTGGCTTTCTAATTCCATACTAATCAAATGCATGTATTCTGCTACATAGAGTTTAGTTATTCCCACTATAAATAAAATAAATTATACGCAGTGTCATATCGCCGATTCTATTGAGAAGGTATCCAGGTAATTCCATCATAGATACGAATTTAACATATGGTTAATCTCTTTCTATTCTCAAACGGTGACGCGCCTGTCTTCAGGACTCTTTCACGGATCATTACATCACAAGTGACAGGTGTATTGGTGCAGTTTTTTCTTGATATGTTTCTTATGTGATCCTGGTAAATATATTAAAACAAATAAGCTGCCATCAATATGTCAGGATAATAGAAAAGATTATTAAAAGAAAAAAAAATCCGCTTGTAATTTTTACCCGAACACGTGAAGAGATCCAAGTTTTGAAACTCATGGGTCTTGACGAATGAAGCACTGCGTTTTACCAACATATCAACGACACGTTGGCGTCATATGGGTTTTACCAAAATATTTATACCAATGTTATTCTCGTCAACACCAAAATTGCTACAAATAATAATTCGGTATATAGATAAATGGATTCTAGTTTATTACTAGATAAATAGTGACGTATCGATTGTGAAATCCAAAGACTTCAGATGTTACATACATATATATGTTTAACAACTTTCGATATTGGAATCTTGGCACCGTATTAAATACTCGTATTGTTAACTTTAAGACCAGTGGAACTTGTAGTGAACACACTTAAGGATACGTAACCCTCCTACGGCAATTTTTTTCACCCCTCGATAATTTGTCTTCTGTAGCAATAAATATTCAACATAGCAATAATAATGTATATATTTTACGAAAGCGTTTGTCCTGAAGAATTCAGTTATATAGTTTACATAACTGTTGCTGCTATATGTTAAACCGTTTTCATGAAACTTGAATTGAAAAATGGAGGCCATTGTTTTCATTTCTTCAACTTTTGAATATTTTCTACACAGTAGTAGCAACAGTTATACAAATTACATTCTCCATGACATAGATGTTCATAAAACATATACATTGTTATTGTTATGTTGAATATTAATTGCTACAGAAGACAAATTATCAAGGCGTGTACAAAACTGCCTCAGGGTAAAATGTATCCTTAACCACTTACATTTCCATTTCCTGTAGTTTTGCCGCGTGACATTGGTTGAAATTAATTAAATGTGGAGCCTTGACATATCAGTTATATGCATAATCAGTCGTGTTATAGTTTAGAGTAGAGTGATGTTTACCCTCATTCTCGTTTTCTCGGTGAAATCAATTTGGATTAGTATATGACTGGCAAGAATATTGACAAAACGATATATCGCAACCACTTTTTTCATCTTTTATTCTCGCTTAATTGTGATCGCTGTTCACCTAGAATAGTGCAAAAAGACGACTTTAATTGTAACATATGTATGTAACAATCAATCGGCTTATATAACTGCTTCCAAAAAGTCCGTGATAAATGTCATGCACTGAAAGAAATTGCTATCGTATCGTGCAAGATCTCTACACTACGTTTCGTGACACGTGTCCACTTAACCCGGGACTAGGGGGCATTTGAGCATCATGTGTTTTACATTTCCATGGTGTTTAATTGAATAGGCACATTCCGGACGTGGCGAATGACGAATACTTGCAGGGTCGTAGCCAGGATTTACTGAGAGGTGGTTCGTCTTCACTCCAAAAGGGCACATCAGGGGGCTCGCTGTATGGGAAAAGGGGCAAATAGGGGGTTCGCTTCAGTGTTTGAAAAGGGCATTTATATGAGAAAAATATAAAAAATTCCGAAAGGGGGGTTCGTCCGAACCCAGACCCCCCCCCCCTCCCCCTTGGCTACGGGCCTGAATTGTCAGTGATAGAATTTTATGCAAAGAACATCATGGTGTCTTCCTGTCGTCATTGAAAACTGTTGACCGATTCTTTCGTACAGGGAACCATGTTGTGTGTGTGTTATTTTGTTTTCTTTATTTATCATATATTTATCCATAAGGGAATTTGTTTAGAGGACGACCACCGAATATTGAATGTCGGATCTTAAGCCCATGCTAGCAATATCAATATGGAAACTCTTATTCATGTTCGTTTCCCATAGTGCAACGCGAATCACGAGTAAACTTTTGCCTTAGGCATGCTGTAAGTATAGGCACGGACCGCAAAATCTCTGAAAAATGTTATTTCAAAGGAATTTTTACATGATTTCTTCAGATTTCTTTCACTCTAGAACAGTGCAGTGATATTTCTTGTCCCTGTCAGCTTCTGACACTGTCTATAGACAAACTTATGACGGTGATTTTTTCCCGAGGCCCATGTTGAAGGCATTGCTGTATCCGAATCTTGCTCTTCTTTTTTCGCCATTTTCAGACGACCGTGTATTGGCTTTAACATATGTTGAATGAGAATCAAAGGTTGACCAGCTGCGCTTTACCTTGCAATGGTAGAAGCAGGAAATGATTAATTCCATACATTTCATACTATTTACTTTGTTCTTGAAGAAACAGCATTATGATGTCCCCTACGTTGATCTGGTGAAAGGTTTACAAACTCGAGAGTGACTAATGTGTATACGATATGACCGAGTGATAAAGTTAATCTGAAAGGAACATAGTGCTGAGTTGATTAGTAGCTCTCAACAAATGACGCAAATATTGAAAGCTCACAGCCAGTGAATTGAAATTGGAATTGATTGTGCGAGTCAAACTTTGTCGCAATGGTGACGTGCATTACGGGGCTGGCGGTCGAAGGTTATGCATGTAGCAGTGATATTACCCGGACCAATATGATAGTTGATGTTTGCGCTAAACCGATGAACTAGGAAACTACCAATGAAACTAGCGCTAATGGCTGACCGGACGTGGATGGTACCTGAGATCCCCAATGTATTTCAGTAACTTTGCGAGATAAGTCCTTGGTAATCAGAATAGTATTTCTAGTCAGTTAGCTTTGCCATCTTTGGAACTCAAGGACTACCGAAACAGAACGCGAATATAGTTGAATTAAAAATTATATTCGTAGTAATGCTGATTAATACATTGAAAACTATTCCATTGGGTGGGTGACTGAATTCGTCTCCCGGCAACTTCATGTATAATTTTTAACTCCTAGGCAATCTCGTTGCCAGCGCAGAGTGGAGGGGGGGGGGGGGGGCATTCTCCTCTAGGCTTGGATATAGACGTGTGAATGGTATTGCTGTTCAAACCCTCTGTGTAAACATTCTTCGATTAGTAGTAAGATGTATTTCTGTAGTTTCACTGTTAACATTTAGACCATTGACAATATAAACTAACAGATCATAGTGTAATATATCGACGAGCGGTCCCGTAGGGAAAAGTCTGAGTAAGGGAAGTCCCTGATCACTTCATGTAAGCGGTTATGAAATTGTATGTACCAGGATGAACTTGTGCAACATTGTATCCATGTGACTTCTCAGTAATGACGCGTTGAATGGATAGACAACTGACCCAATTGTCCATCAATAGCCGCACCCCCCCCCCCCCCTCCTCTAGGGATAATTTACCTAACTCCGCATTTTACACATTGCCCCTTGGCAACTCGCCAGATCATGAACATCGCTCAACAGTTATAAATTCAGCCACTGTGGCTCTCAACCTCCCCCAACTGAAGGGAAAGTGGGAGAGGAGAGGAAAGGAAAGGGGAGGGCAGGTGGAGAGAAGTTAACATCCATTCAAACCACGCCGCAGATGGTCTGACAAGTATTCAAGAATTTGCTCAAAACTATGCTTTTTTTGACCACCGTCGATATACAAAACACTGTCGCCGACTGAAATTAAAAGCAATCACCGATTGCCAACACATTCAACGTAGCCACCGGCTACAAAAGGAGGTAACACACCTCAAAACATGCACATTAGGTAAATTATCTCACCAACGATAGACTGTACGGTTTGCAACGTCCAAAATCTGACAGAACATGACCTCACGAGGTTACGCGCGGGGACACTTGGGATATTACTTACCCGAGCTGTCATTCTCCACAAAAGGAATTACCAAAAGCTGTGATTCAATTGTACATAAAGAAAGAGATTATTGAACACCAACAAGCCTTCATCGACTATAATGCGCGGGCCATGAGAATATATTCTGTGGTCTAGACGTACTTAACCTGTGATATATGTTGTCCATGTTGTCAACTCTAACAACGGTCTGAGATTATGTTCATGAAAACATGTATCCAGTTGCAATTCGCTGTGTGAGAAAGAACAGGCCAGCAGCTCGAAATACGAATATGGTATCAGATCAATTAAGACTTGTCCTCATCCACTTGATCGCAGGCTCCTAGTCAAAAGGTTTTTGTGGCTTCGGGCGACCCCATCCTTCCCCCTCCCCTTTGGAAAAAATGTAATTTTTCTCATAGAAATTCCCTTTTCCAGACTGAAGCTAACCCCCCTATTTGCCATTTACCCATAAAGCGAACCCGGTGAAGTGAAGCGAACCAGCCCTCAAGAAATCCTTGCTACGGTCCTGTACCGGTACAATCACATGTAACACCCAAAGCAGAGTTAACTTATTCTTGGAATGCGCACTATTCTCTCCCTATTAAATCAAGCATGTCCATGCTCTACTGTTCAAATCTCAAGACATATCATTACATTCAGTTAGGGGTAATGAGACCATTCCGGCCGACTTACAAAATTACACACCCTTGTCAGTTTTCCACAGATAATGGCTTGGAGTATGGAACTCATAATTCATCGACGAAGATGATATGGAAGGGGAAATATGAAAACACGAATTCCATATTCCGTTTATTTGGACATTATGTTTTATACGTTGTCAGTTGCAATGCACAGCTCTACTAATTCTTTTAAATATAATTATCCCAATCTCAGTGTCACACTGAAATACAGGTTTCAAACAATTTAACTGGACCATCATTATTACATACAAATAAAAATATTATTCAAAAACTAGCAATAGTGATTTGTTTCAAAACATTTTCCAGCTTTTGGACGATTTTTCGGTTAGATTTTCTTTTTTGTTATTCGTGCTTTTTCTTCTCAAAACATGATAAAGTAGTAAATGCCCTGATGTGAAATAAAATAGATTTGCCCACTTTTCTTCGCAGAAAAGCAGGAATTTTGGAGAAAAATGACGAAAACATCACTTTTCTGGTATCCTTATGTTCGCCATTTTGAATTTACCCATGATCCTCATCTTGCGGGTTATGCAAATGGTTTCGAAATCACCCCAATATGATAATCTGCAAAGTCACGGAGTCAAGGTCATTTTGACCCAAATATTAGGAAATCATTGCATATCATTGTTTTTGGTGAGTGGATAGGTTAGTGATAGACGATCGGTCATTGAGGTCAAACTTGAGGACAAATTTCTCTGTCATCTATAAATCAAGAAATCATATAAATTGAATTTGTTGATAAGTGCATACGTTACCGAGAGGCAATACGTTAGGCATCAACGTTTAGGTCAAATGGCCAAAGGCCAACATCACACAAATAATTTGAATTATTGAAAACAACTCCAATTCAGGGTTATGTATTATCATCAACTTCACAGGTTGGTTGGTTGTTTGAAATTTAATGTCGCACCTAACCTTATTGGTCACAAACAAACATACCCAAGCAAAACCCTAACCCTAGCAAAAACCTAACCAAAACTACAAAACAAAATTGAATTTCGAATTTTGAAAATTAGGTTCTACAGACACTGGTGATCACAATGGATCGTCATAGAGCCTAATTTGTTTGGCACTTTAATCTACCACCTATGTCAGACAAACATGGTATGGTAAACCATGCTGCCCAAAGCTGGAGGGCCCAACTTTAAAGGTTGGAGGCCAAGGTCAACGTGGAAACTCCGCCATACTCCCCCGTGCTTAAATATTGAGGCTGAAAGTCACTACATCTTTGGATCAGGCTCCAACACAAAACGTAAAGAATTTGAGGTGGCTACTCTGATAACTTCACATTCAAAGAAGCATTTTATGATCGACTGCTTGAAATAACTTTTTTCGAATTGTTCGTTGGCAGATATTATGTGATCGGACATTATTATGAAGGAAATAAAAAACATTTGAAGAAAATCGCCGAAAACCTCAATGTTCATGAATTTCCTTATTATTTAGCCATGATTCTCTGATCTGTACGGAAAAATCGGATCCTAACCCCAGGATAAACAGAACTAGATACACATTACTAAACGTAGCTCAAGATAGCCTGTACGCTACCATGGTATTTTGTTCTTAGTGAGCCATATTTATTCCAAAATAGCCTTGTTTGCCAAGTTTCTGCAATAATGTTCTGTGATGCCGATTGAAAACATGTCTGTTAAGTTCATGAATGGAATATATATCCTTCAAACTATCGCCTATATGGTGATTTTCCAAAGCCAGGGGATCGTCTATATAGCGTTTGATGAACGCGAAGAAACCTGCCTTCATGATTAAATCCAAGATGGAGGCAGTTCCTTTCCTTTATAATAATGCCCCATACTATTTTATTTTGGCAGCATGTAGTATTTTACCATGAAGGATTCGACGAGTCCGTCCGAAAAGTCGATCAAAAATTCTTCTTTGGAACACGACGTCACTAAGACGTTATCAGAGCATGAATTCAATCACATTTTGGGGGAAGAGGGAGTGCGATGGAATCTGTATATGAAGCTTCTTTGCGGAACCCTGCACACCCAATAATAGACACAACAAGCTGAATCTTGCTGTAAATGTGCGGGTGCACTAGGTGTGAATGTGACGATCGGATCCAATATATGTGAATTTGACGATCACTCGGGATTTTGGCGGCCAGTTTGGATTTGATAGCCCGATGACCCTGAGGAGCAATCTAATGCTCAGTCAGCTTTCTTGATGCTTCAACCCCATACTAGACACAAAAAGCTAATAGAGATATTCAAGCTATCCAGATCTCATTTTTGTGATCTTGGCGGCTATTTGGATTTGTCGACCATGTTGAATTCGAGGCAAAATTCAGAGTGGCTCAAGGGCAAATTTCATTCAGCATATATAAGATGGTAAGCCCACACTGAAGAAAAAAACACACAGAAAATGTCCTTAGTTTTTCCTCAGCTGGTTGTTTTAACGATATCGTCATTCGACCGTTCTTCATTCTCAGTTTGGTACTGGATAGAAAACAAAATCATATCGATGTACTGTTTCTTGATCATGATTATTTTTCAATGTAAAGAAAACATTTCGAGACAAGAAAATATTTGCACCACGTTCTTGGAAGCCAATGAAAAAAATTCGCAATATTCTGGAAATCACAACGTCGATCAAATATTTCAATGTCAGTATTTTATATGAAAATGCTCGTTAGCCATATCTGGCATAGACTTTTTGGGACCTCTCCAGGCCCGAGGGTCCTCTAATTATTTTTCTTACCTCTTGAGTTAGCGGACTGAAACTTAATATTAATGTGATGTGAAATAAAATAGTTTTTGCTCACTTTTCATGGCGGAAAAGCAGAAATCTTGAAGAAATATGACAAAAATATCACACTTCTGGTACCCCACGTCATCGCCATCTTGAATTTACCTCTGCTGGAGGGGGTATTCAAATAGGCTCAGAATGGCCTCAATATGATACACTATAAAGTCACGGAGTTTCAGCTCTCCATTTTTTGTCGTTCCGAAGATAGCGCAGAAAATTTGGTAGGGGAGGGCCATTTTGCCCCCCCCCCCTCTCCCCCAGGCCTGGTAGGGTTTAACGAACTATCATTGTAGGCGTTCGGTCGATTTTCTTGTCATTGTCTTTCTGTAACACAATATTTAATAGCCATTCGGACCTTAATTTGTGACGATCGTAAAATACGCTATTCATTGACTTCATATAGGATGCTACATGTATTTACTCTATCGTTGTGAAAACAAATATTATCATATCGTTAACAGGAATTTAATGTAATGCTTAAAAATGTGAACGTGATGAAGGAAAATTTCTATCCAAACGCAAAAAGTGCTGATTCATCGGTAGAGGATAGGAAAGGTAGATTTGGAACAATAGTTGAAAACTGACAGTCAATATTTGTATTGACACTGTTGTATGCCAATAGTTGTAAACGAACACCCAATAATTGTATTGACCGTATTGTGTATCAAAACGGGAATAAATAATCATTGTTAAATATTATATATACTATATAATGTGGCTGATACATTTCAGAATCGCGGCTTTGATGGGAGTTCATACTTCCGGGAAGATACACCGAGTATATGCATTATTAAGAATCACTTTTTGGTCACTAGCAACCTAGATCGTAGCACCGATCCAGGAAGAACAAGTTTTGTAGAGGTGAAAGAGGCAGGATTTATTATTGTTTCGGCTCTGTCGCTTTGAGCCAGACGCAAACAAGCCATTTTGGGAACATTCTTCGCTGGGTAAGAACTTCGTCGTCGTCGGGGGCATTGGACTGTGTGCTAAGGAATTGAATACAAACTCCCGGGCTCTTAAAAAAAAACTTGCTTCGATGATGCCTAAAATCGCCAAGATAAGCAAAGTTTCGCCATTTTTAACACGCTTCTATGAGAGTAGCGCGTAAACGCCAGCAAGCGCTACTCTGTGGTTGTCTTACTTTTGGCGTGGTTAAACTTTTTCCGTTTTTTCCTCGCCTACAGTCTCAAGGATTCATTCGGACCAGCTCTTTGTTTTTAACGCGGCTGTCCATGTTTGCTACCTCATCGGCACAGTCAACTGCACTGTGAATTTCAAAGCTTGTCACAATGACCGCCGTTTCAGAGAATTTCTGAAAAGATGGTTAGATCTAATGAAGATCAACTGTACAAGCCAACATAATATACGACAGATTTAAATTACCCATAATCTTTTGTTCGATAACAGACTCGTTCTTGCTGGTTAAGATTGTCCCATTGGAATAATGCACGGTGGATCATCACAGGACCATCAATTACTGGGCAATATTTAATAGTATTATTGAATTATATATCTCTACTCCGGTGTGGTCCATCCTTCTGCCACATCGCCTCATAGGTGGCGTCCCCTCCGTGCCATCCATTATGCCCTCGCCCCAATTTGTCAGACACTGACGGTCGGAGAAAGATGTCTGTCAGACAGTTTCCATTGACCATTGAAAACTGAGTAGAAATTATTTCGTATTTTTATTTCAAGCATATTTTAATTCTGGTGCTAATAATCTCGTGTTATTAAGGCCTTTGCATTTGCTTTGTTTATAGATGAACATGTTCCTCAACAAATTGTCTGGAGAATCTATAGGACTGACGTCCATGGATTTGTTTGTTATCTGTCAGCCTACCATTCTCACGGTAAGTGAAGGAGACTGGCATACGCTTCAAAAGGAGCCGAACCATCTCTCTTTGTAACGTGAACGTCAACATCATGCCCTTTAAAATGTCTGATTTATCGTCCGGTATGAAATTATTCTAGAACCCACAAATCCAGAAATAACTTTGTTTTGCAATAAAGAAAAGTTGAAGCAATCACACGTATGCAAAATAGCACATGCGTGTAGGCGAGAACTCCATATTAACCCTATCTGGCCTGGGGGGGGGCATTATGGCCCCCCACCAAACTTTCTGCACAATCTCCGGAACGACAAAAATTGGAGAGCTGACACTCAGTGACTTCATATATAGTGTATCGTATTGGGATCATTTTGAGCCTATTTGCATAACCCCCCGAGCAGAGGATCATGAGTACATCCAAGATGGCGGCCACGTGGGGTCCCAGAAAAGTGATGTTTTTGTCATATTTCTTCACAATTTTTGCTTTTCCGCAATGAAAAGTGGGCAAAAACTATTTTATTTCACATTACAATAATATTTACTAATTTATCATGCAGTTTTTGCGGAGAAATTGCAAAAATAAAAATTTCGGAAAATCTGACCGAAAAATCGGCCAAAAAATGGCGTTTTTGAAAATGATGTCACTGTGACGTCATCAAAGCGGCCATCTTGGATTCTTTTACATTTTCTGGTAGAATTTCACCCAAGGATATAGTGTGATAAGTTTCAGCCCCATAGCTCAAGGGTTAAGAAAAATAATTAGGGGGGGGGGCATTTTGCCCCCCCCCCCAGGCCTGGACAGGTCCCAAAAAGCCCAGGCCAGATAGGGTTAAGGGTACTGAGCCCTCCTGCACACACTTTTACAAACACTTTGGAACTTGTCTTTATACAGCTGAAAGTATGCCTCATAGCTATGTATTTCTTGAAAGCACATTTCTCAAGACTTCAATTTCATAAATTTGTTCACTGTAAAACCGTAGGTTGTGAAGATATTCGGATTTAAAAAAATTTGATTTAAAATTTAATTGCTAAATATATTGAATGCTATTTTAAAAAGTATTCAACTTATCATAACTTACTTCATCATTTCCTGTAGAAAACAACTCAAACAGGAAATCAGTTTTTCAGTTTTATCAATTTTGGTCTAGTTCTCATTCTATTGACATTTAATTGAATGTTTCTTTACAAAATTGAGTATCTCACAGTTGTGCATTTTGGAGTTCAATTAAATGTCAATAAAATAAGAACTAGGCCAAATTTGACAAAACTAAGACACGGAGTTCCTGTTGTCTCCTACAGGAAATGATGATGTAAGTGACTACAAGTTGAATACTTTTTTTCAAAATAGCCATTTAGAAAAGAAGGCTCTTTTTTAAATTATTTTCATATAATTCGAATATCTTCACAGTCTGTAGATTTACAGTGAACAAATTTATTTATTTGAAATGCGATTTCTAGGAATATATACATTAACATAGCTATAAGGCATAGTTTTACCTGTGTGAAGACAACTTGTAGAGGGTGTGTAAAAGTTTCTGCAGGAGGGCTCAGTATCCTTAAGCCGTCTCATAATTCCAATGTTACCTAATCCAGCGACAATGTTCCCGTTGACCATATTGAGCGGTAGCACAATATCAAGCGGAGATTACAAATTGTCTTAATCATTTTCTTCAACGTTCTGGTAGAGGTAGTGGCATGTCATCAAACGACACATAAAAAGTATTTTCATCTACACTTCCCCAACAACTCATGAACAATATCTCGAATGTTTGCTGCAAACCGTAACTGCACGAGGGCGAGCTGATTACCGCAAATAACCAAGGTAAACGCAATCGATTTTGCGGGATGAATTTATATTGTTCGGCTATAATCGTCAGTGCTTCAAGATCTTCATCGTGTGCCACGTGATATTCTTACAGCATCGATACTCAAGCGCCATAATTCTGAAGACAGTGTGGCATTTGTGTGAGAAAAACCTCTCTTTTATATTTGTAAATCAAACATGATGTAGCACCTAAAAGGTGCATTCATCTCTCCAACTTAAAAATTTTGAGTAAGTTTGAGGGAAAATGACAATAAATAAAATGATAATATAAATATCAGATTGCACAGTGTACATCCACAAGTTTCTATGCATGAAACAATTAACCCTACAAGGACATGGGGGGGGGGCATTATGCTCCCCCTCCGTTACCAAACTAACTGAAAGGTGACTCCCGAGACTTTTTGGTTTATAATATAGGGATGATTTTGAGCCTATTTGCATAACCTCCCGAGTAGAGGATCATGTGGGGTACCAGGAAAGTGATCTTTTTGTCATTTTTCTTCAAAATTCCAGCTTTCCTTCGACACAAATTGGGCAAAATTTATTTTATTTCACATCAGACTATTATTTACCAATCATACAATGTTTGCCAAGAAGACACAAATAAATAATTCGAAAAATCTGATTGAAAAATCGACCAAAAAATTGCGTGTTTTCAGGATAAGGTTACTGTGACGTCATCAAAGTGGTCATCTTGAGTTTTACATTTTCTGGTAGAGTTTGACCAAAGGATAAATTGCGGTAAGTTTCAGCTCCCTAGCTCGAAGGGTGAGAAAAATATTTAGGCGGGGGGACGAAATGGCACCCCAGGTATGGACAGGCCCAAAAAGCCCAGGTCCGATAGTTCTAAACTGTTCAAGAAGGAATAACCCCGAAAAGAGTGGAATACAGGTTGAAGGACAAGTACAATGAACGAGGTAAAGAAATATACACTTCACATCTGCAATATACTTGGCATATGCCATGTAAGTTTCAAAGTTATTTTCAAAGTGTAATAGTAATTACAATAGGAATCGCAAGATATTTCTGAAGGACGGGAAGAGACAAAATAACAAAAATGGCAAGAAATATGACCGTGTACGCATGCAAGGTACTACACATCTTCCATGCATGTTTCGAAGTTGATCATCAAATAGTAATCGAGATATGGTACGGACAAGAATGTATCGATTGACGGGACAAAAGGCCATAACTCACGGCCTGGACAAGGAAATGTTGTCGGATGGGATACAGGGTTATAACTCATCAATCATAGAAAAGTATAAGAAACCAGACAGTGAACATCGCAAGTACTACATATACAGTAGGTTCAGTAGGTCGAAGGTCACTTCGTAATGGCGGCACAAGGCAAAGGTCTAGCCAATGAGTATTAGAAAAAAGATAAATGAGGCCGATTAGAGGGCAGACCAGGGGCTGTTTGAATGACTGACAACCAATGGGGCTAGAAACATGAGAGTTGCACTAAACGGAAGCCTTGGAGCCTGGCATTCCGCGGTTTGTTCTGTAATCATCTTCCCTGCAAGATTCGACGGTATACATTAAATATTATACAAGATTTTGACCGAACATAGAAGTGTTGACTGGAGAAACAAATGGCCACAGCTCTAGGGGAATTTCTTGAAACGGGTTAAACACCTGGCATTACACATCTGCAGTGCACTAAGTTTCTTCGATGTTAGTTCTGAAGTTGTCCATCACATCGTGAAGTAACCGAACAACAAATTGTTGACGGACAGGTTAAAGAGCCAGATTACGCCGTTGAAAATCATTGACGCGCGTAAAACAAATTAACAGTAAACATCGTCTATGTAAATAGTAACCAGGATAAGAACCGAACACGAGGCTACTGACTGACAGGGTAATGCAGATTAAAACGCGTAAAACATGGTACATGTACTAAGGATCTTCCACGTAAGTTTCGAAGTTGTCCATCAAATAGTAATCGAGATATGGTTTAGACAAGATTGTATCGATTGACGGAATAAAAGGCCATAACTCTGTGGAATATCAACGAAACGCGTAAAAAAACTGTTCTAATCGGCAAAGTATTAAACATATTCCTTGTAAGCTTCGCAGTTCTCCATCAGTCAGTAACATACATAAACAATTATTGATGGACGGGTGACCGTACGGTTCTACCGTACAACAAATTGGAGCGATATGCAAGATGTGGGGAAAATTGACGTCTGGCGACTAAAAAGCATCCATATGACTCTACAGGAAAGAATCCCTCAGCACTTAACATTCAGACCCGAGAATACGGTGGATTCTCGGATGTAGCCTTAGTATCTCAGTCGCGCTTGTATTCCAGCTGTTCAAGACGTACATGCCGAGTACAACATTCACAGCCCGATGGTCTGAGGGGTAAAAAGTAATTGCTGCAGTTCTTTCCTCAATGCACAATACTCAAGTTTTATGCTGCCTTATGCAGTCAAATGTTTTGTTTTTTTTTCTTTTGTTTTTCCGTGTACATTTTAGCAAGACTTCTTAATATATATCTAAAGTATGACACCTTCAAGCAAAATTAATCCAATTATTCTAATCGGGTTTACAGACTAGTCTTTTGTGTTAAATGCCGTCATTTTCATCTGACGACGATACAGCTCACCAATCCCCAGTATACGAGTTGTCACAGCGACACAACTCACCAATTACCAATATACGAGTTGTCAGAGCATTTCCATCATAGCTCACTAGATGTGTATCTAATACCGCTTATGCCAGTGCTAGGGGCTGTGTGGTCATGTCATCCAAGTTTCCACATGAACAGGTACACGAAAAGCGTACCTGAGATACAACACATATCACGAATCGTTAGATTCTTTGTATGTGCTTTAGAATAGATTAACCAGAAGACTATACTGTGAAGCCATGTGACTCTGTCAGTATGTCGGCACCTCTTTCCACTTCCCTTATATGTGTTCCCTCATAAATTTTGACATTTTCTATCTTCAAAACTTATTTTTCTTCCAATTTATTTTTTCTTTTCAGATTATAGGGGCTTTCATCACTTACTTCATAGTCCTCATCCAGTTCCAGCAGCCGTTCGACTCTACAGATGTTTCGCCAATGTTGAACTGTACTGAAATATTCCTCAACTCATATGTGCAGTGTACAGCTGTAGTGTGATATACTCGTAAACGTAAAACCCGTCCTCAGCGCTTCAAGGACATTCACATATTTTATTATCCACAAACGTAAAACCCGACATTCTGATGGGAAAGATAACATATGAGCAGGTACACAGTAGGAAGAATCCATACCTTGGATTGCCATCTTGGTTAGCTTGCAAGGACAAACAATCATATATTTTATTATCCACTAACGTAAAATCCGCCATTCTGATGAGAAGAGAAATATGGGCAGGTACACAGCCGGAAGAATGCATACCTTTGTGTGCCATCTTGGTTAGGTCAGGAAATTCAATTTATTATTTTAATATTATTGTTCTAATGTTATACATGTAGAACCAATCTAATTTGCGAAGTACCGAACCATCTATAATAGTTGATCCATTCTGGCAATCTGCAGCTATAACATGTCTGTCTAATGTTATATTCAACATCAGTTATCATTTGGAGTTGATTCTACCAATAAATGACTATAACCATATATGTGTCTTATTATTAACATGAGCCCAATTCATATCTTGCTTTCTTCCCCTTTCACTGGTACCTTGTAGAACTCCTATGCCTCCATGCCGTAGGAATCGGTCTCTGATGCGAACATATGCGTCTACCACGAATGAAATATCGTGGCGAATTTTCATGACCTTTGGGTCAAAAATCTGATCACATGATCCGACAACAAAATATATAGTTTTATAGTATGCTAGGAAAAAACACCAAAATGAGATAATATCGGTCTCTCAGTTTGCTATGTTCAAAAGTAAAATACCCCCAATACAGTTCTCATAAATGCTGATCCCCTACTATTCGGAACAATTTGATTAGTAGAACGAAGGATCTGGGAGAGCAAATTCCACAACATGTCATCTCTAATAGTAGCTGTATAATTTACTGAAATAACGTTTCCAATGAAAGGAGTATGTGTCTCACTCTGGAATAACCTCATTCACCTCAGGCAAAAATACATTTTGGAAATTGTTGGTCTTTGTAACGACCGACGTTTTATACTCACTAGATGAATTCGACCCGTCTATAAAACAAGTTGAAATGATGTCATGGGTGTCAACTATCAAACACGCAATGCCGTCATCACTTTTTATAGCGTCTTTTGGTTGGTCAGTTGGCTGATCTACTACAATTTCTTTGTGGATGCGTTTTAATCAGTATAATTAATTTATAACTAGAAAATAAAGACATTTACTATGTTCGTTACAAAAGTGTTCTTCGCATAGACCCTCCAACCAAAAACGATAACTGATTACAAGGGTTTAAGGTAGTCCGCTGGTGGTTTGGGCTTTGGTGGCCATTTTCCCTGTTTTCGCTTGTTTTCCCCATTAGGTTATCCCATTTTCTAGGTTAAAAGATAGAGATTTCCTTAAGAAATCTTCTAGCCGAGAAAAAGTGCACACCAACCTAAACAAATTTTCTCTGTGTTCCCTCATAATACACAATTATAAATGCAACAACACACATCATGCGAAAAGTTATTACTTTGATTCACCACCAGCGGACATCCTTAACGATGTTTACAAGTCAGCAGACATTTCTAATAATTCAATATATATATATATTATAACAGCTACTTCATAGTAATTCTTCTCATGGGGGATTTTTTTAATGTGCCAACATATGGCGCATCTCACAGCTCGCTGTCAAGGGAGTTTCATATCTTGTCACCTGACCAACTTAAACTTTGACTTGGCCATTTTGACCTGGATCTGAATACAAACAGATTCTTATTCTATGTTAATCTGAGATTCCCCCACCTGTGATATGATTGACACAATTGAGAAGGGTGCTTAAGTAAGATAGGCCGAGACCATTGACAATTGTATACATAAGTATAGCTTTCAGGTGGACGATTCTGTAGATTACACTTATCGAATACTGAGTTCTTTTAGAAGTACAGTCGTGCGAGCCTGCCAATCGTGCGAGCCTGCCAATTAACCCTATCTGGCCTGGGTTTTTTGGGACCTGTCCAGGCCTGGGGGGCCGAAATGGCCCCCCTAATTATTTTTCTTACCCCGTGAGCTAGGGAGCTGAAACTTATTACACTATACCCTTGGGTCAAGCTCTACCAGAAAATGTAAAAAACCCAAGATGGCAGCTTTGATGACGTCATAGTGACGTCATTTTCAAAAACGACATTTTTGGTCGATTTTTCGGTCGGATTTTCCGAATTTTTTATTTTAGCAATTTCTCTACAAAAACTGCATGAAAAATTGGCAAATATTAATATGATATGAAATAAAATAGTTTTTGCCCACTTTTCATTGCGGAAAAGCAGAAATTTGGACGAAATATGACAATAAATCACTTTTCTGGTACACCACGTGGTCGCCATCTTGAATTTACCCATGACCCTCTGCTCGGGGGGTTATGCAAATAGGTTCAAAATGACCCCAATAAGATAAACTATAAAGTCACGGAGTTTCAGCTCTCCATTTTTCGCCGTTCCGGAGATAGTGCAGAAAGTTTGGTAGGGGGGCCATAATGCCCCCCCCCCCCCAGGCCAGGTAGGGTTAAGAGACAGATCACTGACATGACCCAGGATTGTATCCTCTTTCACGCTCTTTACTTCAGTGTTACCTATATTGACATGCATGTTTTCGCTTATCTTGCGCAGCTTGGATGCTGCTGTAAGGAGCACAGCTGTGGACTTTTCTAATTGGCTATACATTTTGTTTTATAACACCATGATTCAGTCATCTCTAAATCTTTGCTAATGACTTTTTTCTAATTCAGTTACCGTAACGCCACGATAATAAACAGTGGCATACAATTCCATTGCGTTAGACAGTTCAGACAGTAATAGATCATTGACATAACAAATAAATTTCAAGGAACTCGGGATGGAACCTTACGGACGCATGCTTTAATTGAGAGAGGGTCAGACATTTCAATATCAGTACATACATGTATAAACTGCTCTCGCTTGATAAGTTAAAATTAACCCCACTTAGAGCAGTATCATCAATATAAGTTCATTTTGTCTATAATGATGTGGCTTATACTGCCAAAAGCCTTTTGAAGTTAAGTTTAAGATAACCCACGATATTTTCTTGGTCTATCGATAGTACATGTATGTAAAGGAAGGCCCATAGTGTCTAGGCAATAACATGAATATTGTGATAAATGAGGCCGATAAGGGATCAGCAATAGTAATTATGTAAAGTCCTTACTATGTGAATAAGAATAAATTACGAATACAAGCGTCTAGTCCGTCATTCATAGTCCAGCCGTCGTCCATTAGAGAATATCCGCGTCCATAATCCAAAGATCTATTCCAATTTCCACATAACAGTATTAGCACCAAATTCAAAAAGACAATCACAGTATACATAAACATAGGCTTGTTTCCTGCAAGAGAGAAGCGGTCAACAGTTTTCAATGATGCCGGCAAGAAATCATGATGTTCCAAAAATATCAAATCCGTATCGCTGATCAGTATTCTTAATCCATCCATAGTTTTATCAGGACATACAGGCAAGATTACCAAAATCAAAATAGACTAACCAGGGGAAAATGCCGGTGAAAGCCTTAACACAACCAAAAGTCATTTCTCAACAAATCTGAATATAAAATGAGTCAGTTATATGGATTACCTAAAATATTTGTTGAATCTGGTCCTATTTTTGATTGTAACCAATAGTAAATTTTACCAATATATTAATACGAAATATTTTTGTTTGGAAAGGCGATATATTATGTCGTTTTCAACAACATGTGCCACCAACGCGCGTCAATTGCATTCAGTTTCGTATTACAGCAGTAAGAACGCATCATCATCATCCAACCAGTTAATTCCCTCTGTGCGATAGAGAAAGGTGTTAAACACTCACATTCATCATATTGTCATCGACCCAGTGGGAAGGAATCGCCCAGTGAGAATGGGAGGGAGAAGAGGGACCGGATATGCTATTTCTTTCTGCTGACTGGTAAACTGGGCCAAAGTAGAAAAACAGAAACTGGCAATCACGGAATAGCTGGCAATCAATATTGGATGGTTGATATTGAGTTGGATAACATCGCAGGGTCACTCAACCTAGGAGGGGATTCCCCTCACGTTAAACACAAATATCTTTAAACTAGTTCGTTCCATATTGGGTGTAAACACTTTTTTGAAAACAATTTCTATTTTATGTATCCTCAGTGACCGCACCAATATGCTGACAAAAGTTTATGAGATCACAACTAAAAACTGTAACCGTAATTTGACCAACAAACATATATCATACCCGGAATCAGTGTTTTAAAATGAGATTAATATTTGACTTTACTAATGTTACACCTAAGGAAGTTTTTTCTCCATGTGAATGTCACCACTCCTTTGCATCAACGCACCTATATCTTACTAACCGTCGTCAGCAAAAGAATTTCAGCGTCAACAGTATAAATATACGATAGTTAGGTTTCATGAAAAAAAAACTATTTTTTTTTACATACTTCAAGTCGTATTTGAAATATACGTATTTGTAATGCAGCCAGACTGAAGACCGCTAGACAAATATATGCAAAAGCTGTGTTTACAATCAGAAATTGATCTCCTCGCATCATCCCTCATGTATTGACAATTGTAGCAGGTGAATTTACCAGAGCGTTACAGCTGGTGGCAACGCAACTTGATGAAAGTGTTCAAAGACAGAATGATCTCGATGAACCTGTGAGTTGATTGATATCTGCCGGTGCCTAATATCATCATTCGCGTTTTCACATCCTTGGTATGCTCGCACAGCGATACTACTTGCATCTATAACTGGATGATATTTGGAAGATACCGAACAGCTATAGGTGAGGGATTAAAGATTTTATAGTATTATATTTTAGCGCAACACAATCCTATGTTATGTATTATAGCTTCCCTCGTCTCACACTTCGTCCGATATAATTATAAGCGACCCTAGCATTTCCTGTTGGTTCACTGACAAAAGGTGTAACAACGTTCATAATTTTTTAGGATGTCACTTTCATTGTAATGAGCAGATAGTAGTGACGAAACGGTGATGCCCGTTTTGGAATAGAATCTGACACCCTCAAAGTGAGGCAGTAGCTGATAGCGCGTCATATATGCTTACTGGACAAAAATACCAAAATTTTTCCATGTATCATCAACGACGTCACTGGTCTCAATTGTTTGCCAGGATCCAAAATCGTACTACACTAGCATTAGCTAGTTTTGGTTGTTTGACCGAAAATGACACCTTATCTTGCCGAAAAAGGAGTCCGGTTTATTACAACCGCCATCTTGTTCTTATTAATCTTGTAATATGTCAAACGATATGTATAATACACATCAATGGTATTTGTTTTGAGCGCAAAGTTATAATGAAATTCATATTATAGATATTAATGGCTGTTTTTCAGCAGTATGACGTCACCTGGGACCGTATCCAATGGTCAAATCGAGCTTCCTTGTCCAAACATTGTCATATATTTCCCAGTTTTAATGGCAGTGCTCTGTCTGTTTCTGTCGTATTTTGATAATACTATTCAAATCAATTCACATTCAAATAAAGGTATTATTTTCATTCTAAATAATCGTGTTCGCTCATGTAAGGGAAGGAGCTCATACGTTGAGTTGCATGAACCGCTTCAGACGAGGTGCTGTTGGACTTTTAGCACGGACCAAGCCATTTTGTTGGACATGTGACATGTTTTTAAACACTGGGCGAATGGCTCAAGTTCCCAAATTCAGAATCTCACCGGAAACCTATTGGAAACAGTAGCGACACGGTTTCCAACCCAATTTTCATTAGGATTCCGGAAATAGAAACTTGCACACAGTTTAACACTTCAAAGTGGTAGGTTTATATAAAATTTACAGTTTTGGGTTGGAAAAGCCTCGTTTACCTGTATGCAAACATGTGAAGATAAAATACAGCCACGTTAACATATTTACGCAAAATAAAGCTATTTTGGGTTGATGGCTGTCCAGTGAACCATCTTTTGATTATCGTTTTTATATAAAACACAGCTAGATGAAACATTGTTTCTGTTCAATGGTTCTGAATTACAAATACAATAACTGAAGCATCTCCATTACAAATACGATAATTGAAGCATCTCAATTACAAATACAATAATTGAAGCATATCAATTACAAATACTATAACTGAAGCATCTCAATTACAAATATTTTCTCTCGCCGTGTCCAATTCACGACGACTTTTGTAGATAAGAGTTCGTTTTGACAGTTACAAACACGCCTCCTGCAATATCTTTTTCCCGAAATTGTGTCCGTTCTGTGAATTCTGTGTCCGCAAGTGAATTCACCACCTCAGAGTCCAAGACACCATCATGTAGTCAGGATTACGGACCCTCGGTGGCCGAGTGGTTTAAGGCGATTCGCTTGTCAACGCTAGCCTCACAGAGCTGAACCGGTAGCTTGTGCATGTGTAAAAGTTGGACAGTTACTTGCCGACTGGCGGTGGCTCTTTCCGGCTTCCTCCACCAACCAAACTGACTGTCACCATATGAGAGAAATAACCTTAAGTGCGACATCAAAACAAATATCCCCCCCCCCAACGCGCTCGAATCTGTAACCACTTTATATGCTTCTGAAAAGCCTTGTAACTTGTTGCAGACACTGACAATTTTTGAAAGGTTCATCGAGGTTTCGAATTGTGTGTTGTGGTGCCGGTTGTCGTTTCGGTTTGACTCAGTCTCAAACTCTGGGTTTGAGTGTACGTCTTCACAAGAAAATATACACGAGTCCGAGTGCTTAATTCTCGTCAAGAGGACTCGCTAAAATGTTGCAATCGAATTTCCATAATACAGGTCTTTCCCACCCGAAAACCTTCTTGCGTTATTATAGTTTTGTAATGTGAGACGACACACCCGCCTTGTAGCCGCCATCTTAACCCTATCTGTCCTGGGCTTTTTGGGACCTGTCCATGCAGGCCTGGGGGGAGGCGAAATGCCATCATACCATCTGGCTTGCGCACTCAAGAAACTGTGAAGTCGGGTCGCACCCAGTAAGGCAGTGGAAGGGAGGTAGTGCCAAGGATTTTGACGGACCGAGATCGGAACAAATGGTATGGACTGGAATGTCACAATATTTTTTCCAGTAACGAAGCCCGCCAAGAAGTTCCCATAGACCGAGGGTCTCCAAAGACCGGATATCGCTGTCCATCGTGCGAGCATAGTCTGTTGTGTGACCCTCTTCCGTGGCATGTGCTAGATGCAGGAGGACCCTGGTGTCCGCCTCAGAATGGTTGCACGGTTGATTTATTGAGAGGTCACAACGCCTGTTGAAGAACACGGACTCAAAACGGGTACACAGGAGGAGCTTTCCGCCCATGTCAATGTTGGAGATCTGTGTGCTGATGAATGAGAATGGCTCCTTTTTGTTCTCATTTTTTAAGAAGCCGCTGATCCACTCATACTTCGGGATTTTACGGGTACCGGAAAAAGTATTGTGGCATTCCAGTCCAAACCATCTGTTCGGATCTTGGTCCGTCCAAGTCCTTGGCACGACCCCTCTTTCACAGCTTAACGGAGTGCAAGTAGACTTCGCATTTTCTTGAATGTGGCAAAAAGACCGCCTGGTTAGCCTGTTCAAGCATATCGGACCTCACCGGCACACTAGTGGCTCTCGCACAGGATCGTGACACTCTCAAGTCCGTGCATATGGAGCTTATATAACGCTTCATCCTAATACAGCAAGGGATCCCACCTCTGAAGCTGCGCTGTTGCAGCATGTGAAGCGAGCGCTACTGCAAGCGAGTTTCTACTAGAATCAGGTCACTTCAACCCATCAGGAAATCCCTGACTTCAGTGAGTGGAGCTGGCACAAAACTTGCACCCGTACAAGGCAACCGCTATGGACCACTTTCAGCGACACTTCTATGGCATATGCCGTTCTCATGCAGTGCGGCTGACTCGAGGCATGCAAGGGAAGGTGCAAATGCAACTGTGCCGATGTCTGATACACGACACTCTGCAAATGCGAAGGCGGGTGCGTTAATAATGAGGGCGGTGATGACCAGTATTACTTATTACTGGCATCATAAAGCGCAAGCCAGAAGGCATAGGTAGTAAAAGTAATCATTGGTATAGTGTTGCTGAAGGGGTTTTTTGTTTTGTATTTTGAACATTTAAATGCACATAGCGGCGTAGTGGCATATTTATAGCATTTTGTCAGCAGATGTAATCTCAGAAGTATTTTAATAACATTTGTTCCTGAATAATCTTGTTTCGATTGTGTTTAGTAGCAACTGATGATCTTTGACCTTTAATTCCCAAATGAGTTGACCATGACCTCAAATCGTCAAAATAAGGTCAGAATTTAATTCTCCGATGCCACAAAGTCGTATGGTATTATTTGTGATTCTAGCCCTTTTGGTGTTTCCTATAATTGACCTCTGGTTGATCTCTGGTTCGGGTGACCTTTATGGTGAACCTCACATGCAATATTCATCAAAATATGGCCAGATTCGGGATACCCAACCCCGAAATCGATAAAAAGAGGTAGTATGTATATCTCGACTAAAAACCACTAAAAATGCCGAATTTGACCCCAAAACGACCTTTAGGTGACCTTGACCTCAAATCTTTGATCAGAATCAGATTCCTCGATACCGAAAACCACTAAAAAAGTTGAATTATTCATGATTCTAGCCATTTTATTTTTTTTAAATACCTTGGCGCCCGTCAAAAATCGAAAAGGTATTGTATGGGCGACATATGGACCAAATTTGGTGCTTTTGGAAGAATCTGAACCAAACAGTCCCTTTTATACCCTAACATCCCGGACTACTGGACAATGGACTATTTTGAATTCCACTATTAGTGATATAGTCAAAACCCAAAATATTTAGGAGCGAAACGTGTGGAATGAAAGGATTGGTTGAGTTAGTTAACTTATACTCTGGTTCTTGGTCGCCTACCTCACAGATACCTTTGACAAAGAGCATAAAATGCGTCTGATAGATTGAAATGGTTATTTCCGCACGCATTTAACGCACTATCCGACAATGATCAACATCACAAAATATAAATATTGGAACTTAATGATTCTTACATCATGGAGACATGTTAGAAAGCCTCACACTACTTTTTCTATGATACCATAATTATTGACAATACGTATAGACTGGGACAAGCTCTCCCAGTTTTAAATACAGCAGTTTGTGGGAGAACACTGTGGGTCGTAAAATGTCATAGATTTACCGTCATATACATGCAATATTGCAGTAACCGAAATAATTAAGGTATTATAGTGACCTTAATACCCGGTAATCATTTACTATAAATATATACATAACGTAAAAATGAACGCGAAAACAATTACTTTCTGATAACAGTATTTTCAAGCAGCCCCATACATTATAGGCTTGATTAATATTCATGCCAAACGTAAGATATATATAGCAGTATGGAATATCGGCAAGAATAATCAAGAAGGCAAATTTATGATGAACGAGAAGGGCCACCGCACGCACCGATTACAACCAACATCCCGCGACACGAAATCAGCATCCCGAGACACGAAGTCAACATCCTGCGACACGAACCCATGAAGATCAGACTTCGTCTGTTCGTATCGCGGAATACAAACGTCTAGTCCGTCATTCAATGTTCAGCCGTCGTCCATTAAAGATTTTCCGCGTCCATAATCCATCGCCCTAATTCATATAATAACATTAGCACCAAATTAAAAGGATGAATCATAGGGTACATAAAACTTGGCTAATTTCCGGCAAGACAGAAGCGGTCAACAGTTTTCAATGATGCCAGCAAGACATCATGATGTTCCCAAAATATCAATCTATATCGTTGCTCAGTATTCTTAATCCATATGATGCATGTTGTAAAGTCGTTATCTAGAGTATGATGTATCTCATTCACGCTTTAAATGTGCCTGTTCATATGAACACTATGACGATCTTGAAATACATAGAGCCGTGGGCGAAATTAGACACACGTTACGAAATGTACAGCCATAGATCTTGCGCGATACGCTCGTGTTTTGCTGTTGGCATGCGATATGTATCGCCAGATTTGATAAACTTCGAGTTTCTGACTTCGTATCGTGGGATGTTGATGATCTATTGGGGGCGTGCTGTGGCCCGTCTCTTACGTCTTACAAAGTAAGTTGTTCAGTTCTTTGCGAAGATGATCGTCAGGATCAATCTCTTCGTTTATTTTCATACTCTTTTATCTTTGCAGAATCATGCGCATTACATATTTACAGCTGTTGATGATGCTGCTCATCGGTATATCAATATTGTTATACTTCGTGGAGATGTATTGGAAAGGTTCATTCTGCCCTACGGTCAAAGTTCGAAAGACGTCTACCTTGACCTCACCGATGCATATGCTTACATCAACTGACACGATCAAGAGCGAACCCTACATCATATTGGATTACAATGGCTACATGAAAAACGAAACTGGGGACTATTTCGTAGATAATTGCCTGGTGAGCCGGAAAATGAAGCGGATCAATCAAGCACATGCCGTTGTGATCACAACTCGATTCCTACGCAGCATCCAAGCACTGCCTCATATCCGTTATGCTTGGCAGAGGTGGGTATGGCTCATCGACGAATGCCCCTACCACGCCATAGATGAACAACCATTTGGATTAGACGATTTCAATTACGTTTACAACTGGACGATGACATACAGGAGTGATTCTGACGTCTACATTCCCCATGGAAGGACTTTCCGGAAGACGGCCACAAATGGCCCACTTCCACCCAACATGGGAAATCGGACAGGGTTCATTGCTGCTGTTATGTCCAACTGTGGGCCTCATTATGTTCACAATCATCGAATGGAGTACTTGAAGGAAATTAACAAAACCATGAGGGTGACTTTATATGGACAGTGCGGCAAGCCATGTCCAGGGTACCTTGTTAACCGAATACTAGCACCATGCCCAGAATTGCGAAATTTTCTATTCTATTTGGCCTTCGAAAACTCCAACTGCAGGGAATATATAACGGAAAAGCTGTTCGGGAATGGATTCGACATGGGTGCTGTACCCGTCGTCATGGGAGCTCCCAGGGAGGACTATACAAAAATAGCCCCGCCAAATTCATTTATACACACGAGAGACTTCGCTTCCCCTGCACAATTGGCTATATATTTGCAGCATCTTTCGACCAACATGGACGAATATATGAAATTCCACGAGTGGAGGAAATATTATGGCACGAAACAAAGACTTCAGTATATACATAAATCAGTGTGGACTCCATTGTGCGCAAAGCTCAATATAGACAATGGGGACCCAAAATCGATACCAAGCCTCGCAGAATTCTGGAATGTTTCAATGGACTGTGATCCAAAGAAATACTGGTAGTTAGAGGGGTTGACCCAGCGTTGACCCACGGATCAACATGTCAATTATCCCTATCTGTTATCTCCTTGTGCTATCTATTTGACCCTATATGGCGAAGGGTATCTTAATTTCTCTACTCCTGGCGCCAGGTAATGTCTAAGGCAGAGCTTATACAAACTATGATATGTATTTAAGAGCTAAAGCATGGCAAAATTCCATTGACCACTCCGGTGACCCAGTGACGTCGTCTTCCCGGAATGTCTTTTTGGACGTGTTTTAACCATTTTTTTTTTTAACTTCTTTAACTTGTTCTACCCAGTACTCCTGCAGATGGTTGAACATAACTTCATGATACGAGGATATGTTTGAAATTTAACTGTTAGGGCCTCTTCCCATATGCTTTATCGATATGGCATTTCTTTGTTCAGCTGATATATCCAAAAGCGCTATATTCTAAAATAAATAAAAGCAGAGTAAACAAAGATACTATGAAAACGAATCGAGCGGAGGATATTGTTCATGTTCAGGTTCGCCTGTCTGTTTTAGTCATTCAGGTTGTACTGGTAAATAATGTATCAACCCTACCTGGCCTGGGGAGGGGGGGGCCACTCTGCCAAACTTTCTGCGCTATCTCCGGAACGACAAAACATGGAGAGCTGAAACTCCCTGATTTTATAGCTTATCATATTGAGGTAATTTTGAGCCTACTTGCATAACCCCTCCCCCACCCCCTCCCCGAGCAAAGGATCATGGGTAAATTCAAGATGAAGGCCACGTGGGGTACCAGAATTGTCATATTTCTTCAAATTTTCTGCTTTTCCGTGAGGAAAAGTGGGAAAAAACTATTTTATTTCACATCACATTAATATTCACTCATTTATCATGCAGTTTTGGCGGAGAAATTGCATAAACAAAAAATTCGGAAAATCCGACCCAAAAATCGTCCAAAAAGATGGCCGTTTTTTGGCAAAGCGGCCATCTTGGATTTTCTTACAATTTCTGGTAGATCTTGACCCAAGGGTATAGTGTGGTAAGTTTCAGCCCCCTAGCTCAAGGGGTAAGAAAATAATTGGGGGGGCCATTTCGCCACCCCCCCCACCCCCAGACCAGGATACGTCCCCAAAAGCCCAAGCCAGATAGGGTTCAGTTCTTTGCCTTTGTAGTCTCATGGTTGATTCATTTGTCTTTGCACACCTTTCCTACACAGACCCAACGCTGATTTGCGGGGATGGGGTCTTCAGAAGTCTGTGCCTGTAACAGTGCTTGTAGTCTGTAATAGGGTACATGCTCGAGGGCAGTTCTTGTTAATTAATTGGCAGTTTGATGGATATCGAATGGATATCGCGTTAATCGATTTGTTTCGGGATTGGTAATAGTTAATTGGTAATTGGCAATAGTTATCATATGGGTGTTGTCTTCATTTTGGTCATCCGTATACTGTTTTAGCTCGGGTCCACCCTGGGTCATCAGTGCTGAATCTGTATTACAAAGGTAGAAGACGGCTATGGAGTTTGTGTTTCTGTCTCTTGGTAAACGTGGGATAAGTAGAATGGCACCTATACACTTAGAAATATCAGCATCATCATCACAAACAGGAACCCCCGTGCTCAAAAACAAACACACACATATATGAAAATAAATAAATTAATAAATTGTGAGGCATTACGGAGCAGCAAACTGTTAGCCGACGTATTGTTTGATGGTCATCGAGTTTTAGTACGGCGTGGGACAGACGGCCCACATATTCAAGGTATCTCCAGCATCACCCTTGCCCATGTTTTATGCCGATTATTTTTGTATGTGGTCGTGGTACTGTGCCATGCATTTATTCAAATTTACCGTAGAACGATCGGGCGGACGGCTCTCAATATCAAGTTATCTCCGCTATCACCATTGCCTATATGTTTAGCAGAAAATGTTTGCCTCTGGCGTTCAAGTCATTGCGCTTAATTATGTTGGTCATAGTTTCAGTAGGACAATGGAACAGCCAATCCTCAAAAGCGTCTATCTTCGTTCGTTGAAATGTGTCTGTGATAATTCGGGCAAGCGTTTTGACTGTGTGAACTGTTAGCTGTGGCCATAATGTTTAACAGGGCCATGGAGCACACGGCTCCCGAAAGGAAAATAGGGATTTGACCTGTATTATAGAAGCCTATCATATCGTGTTATAATTTTCGTTGTCATGTAAGAAGTTGATTATGTGGTCGTAGATTGCATTAGCGTCATCACCTGGGAGATAAGCATTGTTGTCATGCTGAACTTAAGTGTCAGATATAGTGTTTCGTTCGTGAGTTTCTGGCGTTGGGTGATATTCTTGCTACAATGGAGTGAAACATATCATAAAACACAAAGAGCACGTCTTCCTTAAATCTATTTAGGAATAACTTCGATACACTTGAGATTATTACTTGTTTTTCCTAGCCTAAGACGTGCGATGATATTGCTGTCACGTCGCTGTTTCATTCTGATTGACCTGGCTGTTGACTTTGTTATTAACTTTTTATAGCCAGAGACCGGTGGTTTCCTTACCCCAAACCTTTTTCGTCGTTTTGATTCTATTTCTTTTTTCTCGGATGATTGGATTAAATTCAGTTAATAGAATTATCGTGATATAAATATCTCTCTGTAAGCATTTTGTTGCGTGATACTTTTGCTCCAAATACGATAACTGATATACAAATATAAACCAAATGTGACACATGTAGGGCCTACATATACAAGTGCCAAGTCCGACATTCAGTAGCCAACCGTCGTTAATTCTGTCAGATTGTTCTTATCGTCTAATCTGTATCACTCACAAACATGCTTTATTCCCATATCATACAGCGTAAAGCTCGTACGGTAACAGCATCTGGGATACGTCATCCCACGCACCTATGTGGGATGAGCTCGTGTGACGCAGGTGATCAGTCACTTCGCTTGACACGTGGTGCAGGCATGACGCGCTCCACCAACGTTCAACATCTTGGTGTGTCGTTGATATTTTTAATGATATACTGATTAAAGTCAGTAATGATTTCAATTATATGGGGAAAAAGAATCCCATATTAACTTGATCATGGGATGAAAATTCCCACTTTCGAGAAGGAAAATACATCCTAATCTCGCCTCGTTGGCTCGGTTGGGATGTATTTTCCTTCTTTCAAGTGGGAATTTTCGTCCCATATTGATCAATTTTAATCCCATGATCAATATGGGATATGGGATACTCTCAATCCAAATGGAATGTCTAGTGGTCTTCTCAGACGACTGACGAGATGAAGCGTCTATCTTACAATTGATGAGGCAGGGGAATTTCTTAAAGGAATAGAAAACCCTAAGATGATGCATACGTATATCGAAAGAACTATATCATTAGTATTCGAAAAACAAAACAAATCAGCTTTTTTAGTAATTCCGAATGAATGAGATCATTTTGAACATCAAAACTATTGCCCAGATCAATAATCTGTGGAAGTCGCCATTTTAACAAGCCCGAGAGCCGTTAGCCAATGAAAATCCTTTAAATATCACCTGACATTATTCCTGTGACGTAGTTGGGTCCAAGCCAGAGTAGCTAATAACGTGGAGACCAATTGTAAATTATTCTGTCGATGGCTTTTGACAGTTCGGTGGACCTTTCTTTACGCCCCGAGACGATTATGAGGATCGTGATATATGAATGTCGAATTGATATACAGGTTGAAATGTGGCATTTTGCATATGATTTCACAAGCTCTCTTTCTGATGCAAGAATATTAGGCCACATTACCCGATAGCAGTAGAAGAAACGCTGCTAATGTTGACGTTGTTGTTGTTTAATGCTTTACCTTATGGCATAGAGCCCGGATGACAAAGGCATATTTCTCGCAGCGCCATCTACATAAAATAGTTTGGCCCACAAACGTCACAGTCATTCCAACATGTCGCAGATCATAAAGTGTTAAAGTGTGAACGATAAATCGGTGTTTACTCAGCTGTAGAATTTTGTTAATTTTTTCTATCCCTGTGTTTGGAATCTGATGGCATAATTCTGTCATGTCGAGCACGAGTTTACGCAGAGTTTACTATAAGTTCTTATTGGTGTTGTCTGTGTGACGCAATTAATGCTATAGAGATCAGGCAAGCCAGTTTATTGGGTTGCTTGAAGGTTAGATTCAGCAAACGTGTCTGAACAACACTTACCTTTGCAAAAAGGCTAACGTGTTGAATCAGACAGATGTCCAATTCGCATAATGTTTGTACTAAAAGAAAATCGTGGCTATGCTATCAAGGTTCATTCTATTCGCGTCGGACGTACATCATTTGGTCTCTTCGTTCTCTCAATTCCAGCAGATATGCACCTCTAAGCCGCTACGGGTGCTCTTGTCTGTGTTATCCAACCAGACAAGAGCCGAATGGTTGAATAAAAATACAAACTTTTAACTCTGCACTTGGATTTGAATCGGCGGAAGCGTACTTGAGATACAATACATACCACGAATCGTTAGATTCTTGGTATGTGCTTTAGAATACTATACTGTGAAGTCATGTGGCGCTGTCAGTATGTCGACACCTCGACCCACTTCCTTTATATGTGTTGTAAGTTTTACCGGTATATGGCGAGATTCTGCTGGTGGACGTTTCGTTCCCGAAGCCCGCCCCATGTACATACCTTTTGGTCTTTGATATATGTTGGCATTTGTGAGAAGTTGGTGCTGGGTCGACATCTGGCCTTCAGACTGGTCTTTTGTGTTACAATGTAAATGCCGTCATTTTTATCTGACAACGATACAGCTCACCAATGTTCACTGTACGAGTTGTCACAGCGAAACAGCTTGCCAATTACCAATATAGGAGTTGTCAGAGCATTTCCTTCATAGCTATCTAGATTTGTATCTAATACCGCTGATGCCGGTGCTAGGGGCCGTGTGGTCATGTCATCCAAGTTGCCACATGAACAGGTACAACAGAAGCGTACCTGAGATACAACACATATCACGAATCGTTAGATTCTTGGTATGTGCTTTAGAATAGGTTAACCGGAAGACTATACTGTGAAGTCATGTGGCTCTGTCAGTATGTCGGCACCTCTTTCCACTTCCCTTATATGTGTTGTAATTTGTACCATACTGCCACTCACTAGACAAGCGATTTGAAAGATCACCAAAGTTAGTATGAGACATAGAACAAGAGTGTTACAAAACGCATGACACATGAAATTACAACATTGTTGCAACATTTGATCGGAACTATAGAGCTCTTAAGGAGGCGGTAGCCAAACTAGGTAACAACTACGTGGGGGGCGTGGTAGGAATTAGCTCGGCCTTGTATTTGTAGCAGGTCTTTCTGTTTGTACAGAGGTTAACATTTTCACCAGTTTGCATTTGTGTTCAGCTTTCTTCCGATATTTCAGGCAGCAGGTTGAGGACATAGGGCAAATCCGTCATGTAAGACACATACAATAGGTGACACATTCAACCAAGGAGTGAAAAGGGCCAAGTATATTGCACGCAAAGTGTTGCTGATTGAAGTTGTCTTACATGACGGGTCTGGCGGACGTGCGATAGAGCTATGCTAAGGCGTGATGCGAGAGTCGTGGGTCACTGGAGCCCCGGTCGCAGAGGAATTCGAGGCAACGAGATAGCTGATAAATATGCAATAAAGCAGCGTAGTACGTTAACTTTTGAAAGTTTTTCCGGTTATTTGTTATTCGAATTTCATTTGGAATAGTGCAGGAGTATTCCAGGTGTATGTACTTGGTAATGAAAAGAACATTGCTCTCTCTTGGATTATAAAGTGTGTCCCTGATTTATTTTTTTCACTGATATGAGCATGATGAGATGACAACAGCTGACTGTCTGATTTAAAAGTTTCAATTGCCTGGATCGCAGTCGAGACAACATTACCTCGAGGAAATGAGGCGGCTACATTATCCACATACGGTAAATTATCAGGGTCAAACAAAGTGGGTAAAATTGCGGCAGAAAAGCCATCAAAAAGGTAATCGAATATAGTCGAGAGGAAGGTAGATCGGTATAAAGGAGATAAAAGTTAAAATTCTCGGATTGAAAATTTGAGCGGTTACGGCAAGATGGCTGTATACTGCACGAGTATTGAATGGATCGGTTATCATTTTCCATTTGCCATAAGTGTACAACATATGTGGTACAAGAGGCCACATCTGACTTGCCTCACTAAATGAGACGGCCAAACATGCCACAGATGAATCAAATGTCTAAGATAGCGGCTCTTTGAAATTTTGTCGTCCTAAAACAACTAGAAAACCCGAATAGATGAAATATTGTTGAAAGCGACGTTAAATTCTATTCACTCACTCACTCACTGGAAAGCCCGAAAATGTTCAGTGACGAAAATGAAACATTTAACTTAAATTATTCTTGTGTTTATGGTTGTTGAATAGCAAATATAAGTATGTAGAGGTCGGCATGTATAGAAAATAGTTTTCTCAGAAGATCTAAATGTCAGATTAAGGATATATATTTCAAACGAGTTAGTTTGCACACATAGGACGACCTCTTATTCTGTCAACTTTTTTTATAAATATTTTGGCGCAGACCCTAATATTCGTGGTGCTTTGTGATAACACAAGCATGGGCTCTTTCTATGGAACGGAAAACGGATCATGTAACAGAGTGACAAGAAAACTAGAGCGTCTATGGTTTAGACGATATCTTGATTTACCAAATACCAAATTCACTCACTCACTCACTCGAAGTAGGGATGTCAATGACACGGCTATCCAGTGTAGGTTACTTGTATAATTACTGAACGTCGCTCTTCCCAAATGTCCCCAATGCAAAAATTCAAAGTGAATTGAGACGAGAGTGTACATTGGTAATGCACACGCTGCTGTAAAAGAGTGAGTGAGTGAGTGAGTGAGTGAGATTCAACTATATTTCAGTCATATCACGACGTTGGGTCCTATTCCTTTTCACACCCGGGAACCACACGGGAGGGGTCCTATTCCTTTTCACACCCGGGAACCCCCCGGTTGCCTCAGTTAGTCGCCTCTTACAACATGCTGTCTGAGGAGCTGAGGTCTATTCTCACCATGACCTGCAGTGCGCACAACGACATCCCAGGTCAATCCCCGGAAAACCCACAGGGCTGCTGTATAAGAGAACCGTATACACTCTTTGGCTGATATTTTGACAATTGTATTTAAAACATCACCATATCGATATACTATAACTAGAAACATATGGATAATAAAGAAAGTGTTTTAATTATACATAAATCCATCCCGTTTACCTTGAAGTGGCTGAAGTGACACGTTGCTGAATTCGTATCAACCTCTCAGATTGATGTTGAAACATTTGGATTCCTCACAGATCCGTTATCTTGACAGGTTTCAGGGGATGAAACTAATGTCACATTAGTAGTAGGAGGAACACTATGGGGAAATATTCTATGACACAATGGGTATGCATAATATACCAATAGCCCTGAATAAGCCGACACGTTTTGGTAAAGAAAGGATTGAGATAATGTGGTAAAGTGTAATCGTCGTATAGTCCTGACAGCGAGGCATCCAACACGTACATCAACAAAATCGCGACAGTCTTCACTGATACTAATACCGCCCATCATACCTTACTTTATTTAACACTGACGTCCCACCCACTTCTGTTTCTCAAAGATTCTGTGCATTATATCGCACAGTGACTATAAGTTTGGCTAAGATAATAAATAGGTATAAATATTTCAGTTGCAGTAACAATCATTCGAGGTGAAATCATTCGAATAACCCTGGCCATTTCCACACGAGCCGGGTGGAATATGTCGGTTCTCAATCAGATCTTAGCTGGGTTCATAGTTTCTCTACCGTGTCTATGTCGAAGCCGCTCAGGAGTCGAAACTAAACGCAACATTAAATGGATACCGAGGCACAGGAGGCGCTTCGAGAGCGATGGGATGGTTTCGCTTATTTCATTTCGACCTCAGACCCAACATTGGTTCTAAGTGATAATTGGCAATAAGTGAAATTCCGTCTATATATAGATGTCGATCTTCTGGACATGATGCGATAACTCCAGATAGAATAGAGCACATTGCAGAAAATGTTGGGGTTTTTTTCCCCAATCTTCGTGACTTTCGCCATTTTCCCCGTTGGTCATATGTCCCATAGCTATTCTGTTCCTGGTAATTTTTGTCTGTGTGATGTGTTTGCTTCGAAGATTTGAAATTCATCAGTATATGTCTCATAGCCTGTGATAACGCTGCACGGTGGAGTTAAGTAGAACGTTGGTACAGTTACACGCTGCCGAACTCACCCGAGAGATAACGGGTTGTTGAAATTGGATGAGAACAACGAAGTAAGTAATGAAGACTCCTACAATCTGAAAAAGAGACAAAAGGGAAGAACGTGAATAAAGTTAAATCAATACCATGAATACTGGAATAAATATGATTGAAAAAACGGTCAGCGTTTTCAAAATAATTGCGAGGACGAAACGTGTAATCGATAACAGAACCTCTCAGATGAAGTCATGCGATCCCAAGGACGACATGCACTCGACACGGTATCGGATAATGTAGGACATTAGTACCTCGTCCAGCACTGCTAGGAATCCATATTGGCATCCATGTTGAAAGCACAGTATTACGCCGAAACTCTGAATAGCGCATGCCAGCTGTATGACTTCTGTTACCATGGAGATCAGCTCGAGACGAAAAACCAGGAGAAACACCTCAAATTAGAAGAGGTTCTCCGCGGGTAGATCCAAGTGAATATCCGTCTCATTTCGATATATATTTTATCTCCTGATAATGCAGGAATACAAGGAGGACTATGTGAGCGGAAACACATCACATAGCATGTGATGTGCCTCACGTGCGGCGGATCACGGTTTACAGCTGTAAAATTCTTACACCATTAATGCGCGCCAGGTATTATGACTTCGGCGGAATATGGCGAGCAGTCGCGAATGGGATGACATGATGTGAGTATTTCATATAAGACATCTCCAGGACCGGTGTGGTATTTATGTAGCTCGACCATGTTTTTGTACGTGTTCATGTGGGCACCCTAAATCACGTGGCTATTATTAAAATATATTATTGAATCTTTTGCCTGGTTAAAATAAATTACGAGAAATTTGTTTCCATTCGAAAATTAAGCTTTTGAATTCTCATAGCGAATTGTTCTCATAGGCGTTGACAGGGATCATCGGGTTGAATTTGAAGTATCATGGACGCATTTATCTAAACTTTTGTGAAACTTGTGAATCGGGCACAGTGGTTTGGTTAGTAATGGGTCTTCGTCGATGTTGTTGTATTTACCAAGAATATAATTATTTCACACCTTTTCATATACCACAATAACATTGGATATCATAAAAATGCGTTCTATACGACCTACACCGATCTAGATACCCATCTTCTACTATATCTTTATCTGTAATATCAAGGGATGAAACTACCATGTTAAAGCCGTACACCGACGTTCACCAAGAATCCTGGTACAGGAGGAATTCGGGTGTTTGTGGACTAACAGTTTTCAAGGAATGAGCAGACGCGGAGAAAGGTGAAAACTCCAAGAATGCCATTTGGTAAGTTCTCCTTAATAGGAGTCATTCGGCAGCAACTTCCATACAAAGCTACGGCCTTACTAGACAAAACAAATGAGGAGATTAATCCAACCACAAATAGTATAGCTGTAAAAAATAATATTTTGAAAATTACCAGGAAAACAAAACCATGTGCTCCAGCCGATCAGACAATTTTAGAGGATTCAATACGATACGATATTTATATTCCTACGAAGTAGGCTACAGATCGCAAATTGTCCGGTAATGAATGAGTCAGTGAGGCAGTCAGTCAGTCAGTCCATCCGAATCCTTTCGTCGGCAAAATGAGGAGAACCGTTGACATTAGAACCTTGATTGTTGGCATGAACGTGCATTAGGGCATTGTTACCAGCAAGTTCTGAGCTGACCGAATTCTGATGAAAATTTGATTTATAATTATTATTTTTTATTATTTATTGATGGCTCAGCGAGTGCACTGTCATGCCCATCGGGAACCCTTGGCTGTATGCTTCACTGTATAAAATCTGGTGGGATATGCCATCCGTAATTGTTTTTATGAAATAGGAAATGCTAATTTTCCATCATTTGTTAGTGCATTTATCTACACGGCTATAACCAACTTGCCAGCCTCAATACACACACTTCAGTATATTGTTATAGATATATGTAAACTGTGGACTTTAACGTGTATCCTATTTCACATCCAAACATTTCATCACAGACCACATTAGGCTTCACATTGCCCACTGGTGATGAAATATCCTACATCAACCAATTAAGTCAGCCTGGTGCAATAACCCAGCAGAAGAAAGAAAGATGTGGTATCATCCTTCAGATTAGTCTGTGTGAGCAACAATGATAAAAGTTTACTGAGGGTGAAACAAAGCCATGACGGCATGTTTAAAGGGTCTTAATTTATTTTCTTTGGGTAGAATTTAACTAGATAAAGTAACTTTGATCATGATGTGAAAATATGACCACATACTTTGAATATTGACTATATATCACACTGGGATATAATTTAAACAAAAAATTACATGTGTAAACAAAACATGTCTATTTTTTTCTTTTCATTTCAAATCTTGATCCATCTCGATTCCTTGATTAGGGGATACAGAATCACTGCCACGGAGTGTGTTGATGTGTCACAGCAATGCAATTCCGATTCACTCAACAAAGCTGAGGTGGTTTAATGTTTATCAATGAAGAAAATCACCGATCAACCATCATAGAATATAATGTGAAACAAGAAAACCGGAATAGTACATTCATCAGATTACCGACACCCGAAATGTGTTGTCTCATATATCTGGATAACAACGCGATGTAGAGACGCTATTTATTCATCTTTGTACCGGTTAAGCTCAGGAGAATAACATAGAATCATTATTATCTTGTGCAGAGAAGGTGTTGGTCCTGAGTTGAATTACCGTAAACTACATAAATGCCACCTTTCTACTATAGTACTATATATAAAAATTTGTTGTATTGTTGGGAAAATAATGCGATTCAAAAAGTTGTTTTGATCCTGGACAAGGGCACTGAAAACCATTAAAGATATGTAAATGTATTTTCACACGTAAAGCTTGAAATCTACCGAACTTTTCATTATTCAATCTGTTTCCTTTAGTTAAAAAATTGTAAAATTAAATCGGCGATCGTTATTTATTTTTGGAATGAAGGCGCATTAGGAGATTGTTACCAACAAGTTCTGAGTTGACCTACTTTTGATGAAAATTTCTGGTGATTTTTGATGAAAATCACTGGCGATTCTGACTTGGGCGGTGCCCATGTTAATATAGGCAGGATTTCAACTGGGGATGGGGATTTCCAAGAGTTCAGTTCGCGTTCGAGTCCTAATGCCTACTCTACTTTGTAGGTCCTGTGACGTTAGTCACACTGTTCATGTTTAAGAAAAGGCTAGGAATGATTTACAAATTACTGATATGCTTATAGTTGCTGATTCTGAGATTTATGAATTTTATGAGATGATTCAGAGAATATATCATTTGCCATGTTTTAATAGTTCATAAGTGTACAGACTGAACAGTACAAAGGATAAGTATTATGGTTATACTGGAGCATGTTATTTCCGGCGGCGCAGCGCCGCCGGATATCTGAATTCACTTACCATGGGAGCGGCCATCTTGATACTGGACGAGTAACAGGTGTTTTCTCGATCCATACTTGGCAGACGTGCTGTGGAGTGATCCAACTAGTGTCATATCGTAAATCGACAGGATTATATCACCCGTTCGAGGTTAACACATTAATATTAATTCTGTTATACTGAATTTCATCGAATAAATGTCCTTTAGTACTATTTTATTATGGCTATGAACAAATCGATGACCATATACATGATCAAGTTATTCACCTGTACGCCTGCAGCAAAATGTGTGAGATTGAACTGCGAGTTACTAAAAACTCGAAACAGTAAAACACACGGATCGGATTAATGTGTAGAGAAAGTCGATCTAGGCTTAATTTACATTGACACACATCAACAAAGAAATAGTGGCTTGATGATGGGTCCCATATAATGCCACAGCGCGAACTCTTACATCAGGCTATGTGAAGTGACTTAATACGTCAACCAAAGAACATTAATTTCAAAGTCCTAGTTGGACATGTGGTTCATGTGCACATTATGCCAGCAAGCACTTAACTTCCGGCTAACCCCACACTTTCCAGATGGGTCCTTGCGCGAACTACATTAGTCAAACCTTTAATGAAAACAAATAAATCGACGTTTTTTTTAACCATAATGATACATCGTGACCTGTATTCACCAGTTGCACACGTAATCGGCTTGTAATACGCAGGTTATAAGCTACAAACGTTTCCGCCGGCATTGATGCATCTGCATCAATAAGTTTTCTTGTTATTAATAGGGCTTGAACTTCCAACAGATGAATGAAATTTGTGAACATAAAACAATAATGCTGGACTGACATCACCAGGATTCCTTGAATCATTTTCTATGATCACTTCCGGTTCAATAAAAATGGTTGTTTCGCCTATACGAAAGGGGCTTGAGTGGACAGAACCAATCTGGGTCAATGCTCAATCCTCCGCGTAATTTTGGAACTTACTTGCTGAAGAACAGCCTGATTTAGCATGGAGATTTTGTCCAAATTCATAATAGCCTGCCTCCGGCCATCGGCCTGAAGCAGTGTATCGCCCGCTGAAACAGATCGAAAACACCGTGGACGGTCCATATGCAGGTAGTTTTTTCCAAAATGAGTTTGGCCCAACATAATTATATTGTGTCCAGCGTTCAATATCTGGAAAACTTCAAGCTCTTCTGGTTAACGCATCGGAGTCAGATGATTTGATCCTTCGATGTATCCGATCACAGATTTCTTCTTCTGCATCATGACAAACACGTTTTTTTTCTATATAGGGACTACTGCCAACAATGGTGCACTGTACCGTGCTTGAACTCTCCAGGTCCGGTCGATGCCTCATCAGTTGCTGGAAACCAGATGCTGGAGAATGTATTATCGCGGGCCGTGTACCGGGATTCGCTGCGAATTTATGGTGTTCTATTTGTGCCAAGTTTCCGTCGCCTTTTCAAAACGCGACGTCGCCTTTTGAAACGCGACGTCGCCTTTTGAAACGCGACGTCGCCTTTTGAAACGCGACGTCGCCTTTTGAAACGCGACGTCGCGTTTTTAAAACACGACGTCGCCTTTTTAAAACACGACGTCGCCTTTTGGAAAACACGACGTCGCCTTTTAAAACGCGACGTCGCGTTTCTTTCCTATGTTTTTGCATTGTAAAACTCGACACAACGGAACTCGACGTCGCGTTTTCAAAAGGCGACGTCGTGTTTCACCCACGTCTTGTTTGGCAATGTTAAAAGATAGGAAAGAAACGCGACGTCGCGTTTTAAAACGCGACATCGTGTTTTTTAAAAGGCGACGTCGCGTTTTCAAAAGGCGACATCGCGTTTCAAAACGCGTCGCCTTTTGAAACGCGACGTCGTGTTTCAAAAGGTGACGTCGCGTTTCGAAAGGCGACGCGTTTTGAAACGCGACGTCGCCTTTTGAAAACGCGACGTCGCCTTTTAAAAAACACGACGTCGCGTTTCTTTCCTATCTTTTAACATTGCCAAACAAGACGTGGGTGAAACACGACGTCGCCTTTTGAAAACGCGACGTCGCGTTTTAAAAGGCGACGTCGTGTTTTCCAAAAGGCGACGTCGTGTTTTAAAAACGCGACGTCGCGTTTCAAAAGGCGACGTCGCGTTTTTAAAAGGCGACGGAAACTTGGCACAAATAGAACACCATAGCGAATTATTTAACATGGCAGTTTCATCACTTGGTTTTATAGGTAAATATATAGCAGAGAGGGGGTATGTAGATCGGTGTAGGTCGTATAGAACGCATTTTTATGATATCCACTTTCATTGTGGTACATGAAAAGGTGGGAAATAATCATATTCTTGATAAAAACACCCACTGCTAAACAAAGCCACTGTCAAATCGAGGAGATTTCAATGGGCTACCAGTCATTTATCCGCATGGTGTCAAGAATTGGTATTGTTAGTGAATAGAACAAAAACGCTTCTCCAGGACCCACCGTGTGGATTTTGCGCCTTCCCCTTTAGATACATGGTAGTGTGGCTAACGTCACAGGACCTACGAAGTACTCCGACGCGAACTGAACTCTTGGAAATTCCCCCCCGCCCCCCTCCCAGTTGAAATCCTGCCTATATTAAGATGGGCACTGCCCAAGTCAGAATCAGCAATTCTCCAGAAAAAAAATCACCAGAAATTTTCATCAAAACGTGATCAATGTGTCTGGCTTTGTACATCCGGAACGAAATAGAAAAACATAGAAATCTGCAGACTAAATATCCCAACAGTTGGATTTAAATTAAAATGGAATGTTTAGAAACTTTTATTGCATCGCTAGGGAACTTCAGCGAAATTAGACACACCAATCGAAGAAAAGTGATGATATATGACAGCGCAGCGAACACACTAGATGGAAATGAATGAGTTATTGGCACGTCGGATATAAGCGACTTTTCATTGTTGTAATCTGTTAACATGTTGTCGTTAACGATAAAGTCTCAACTAATATGTGTATTTGAATATTTTAAATATCAAGTTTGCATATAACACACCTGTGTTGTTTCTTGTCGCAAGGCTGTGTTTCGTTTTACCAACATAAGCCTTTGTACTATCAACCATAGTTTTATTGACTCTATACGCAACTATTCCTCATCACAAAACGGATGCATGCCTCAGTGGATTGATAACGTCGATGTTCATGAAAAATGAGACAGATAAATTGAAGTCGGGATTCTTAAGGCTTCTTTCAGTTCCACCACATATAAACGTTAGTAGTTTGGAGGTGTATCTTTGTTCACTGAGTTACTCCAATTACTCATTAACAGTATACTTATGTAAACTTAGCTGTCGACAGTGGTTCCTGCAAGACCACTTAATCTTCCTGATGTGATAGGATTCTAAGACACGGTCAGGTATTGTTTAAACGATATATGGTTTAGATCTCAATGTGATTCATATGAACAGTCATATTCAAAGTCTGACAGAGATAAATTATACTAAAACATTAAGTACTCCTTTACTTAAATGGATGAAATAATACTCGTCTTTGATTTGGTAACAGGATGAAGAAAATTTGTTGCTGGCATCATTAAAAATGCCTGCTCTCTAGCAAAAACCAGTGTTCATCTTAATTATTTCATGCCTGCTTGGGACTGTTGCCCAGAGAGTGATACGGAGGAGATATTCCGACCATACATGTTAAATACAATGACCACATCCAGCATTCGGTAGCCAGTGGTGATCCCAGAAGAATATCAGCCAATCTTGTTTGCTCTTTATCAATATACAATGCTCACACGGTCGATGTAGCTTCAGATAATGAGGCATGGCGTCAGCGGTCGAAAAATTGAAAATGAAAGTGTTTGCTTAATATTTCCAAAAAAGCAATATAAAATACTATGTGTCATTGAGAGTGTACTCTCTATAAGCATTGAACTCTTTCGTGCTCACCGTAAGAATTGTAGTCTTATCAATAACGAACATATCCATAGCCGTCAGTCCTATAGATTTCCCGGTCAGTCTGTTGAGGAATATGTTCATCTGTAAATAAAGCAAACATATTATTATCGATACATCACTATTGGTGCATATTGTCAGAGGAATGCATTTTGTTGTCAGGCATTTTATTCCCTTTTGGAGAAAATTTAATTTCACTGAGTACATTTCTACTCTATACATGTATCTCGACGATGACATCCAAATTCTTGAATTGTGCGTCCGCATATTGAAATGTTAATAAAAAAATAGACGACCATAGCTCCTCAGAGCTGAAGCTTATGCTCTCTTCCCACTTCCCTTATATGTGTTGTAATTTAACCTATCGTCTCTACATAAATGGTGCTTGAACTATCCAGTCAATCAAATAGTTCTTAGACAGAAGAGTGCTTTTGAGAAGCGGTTTTTTGGGAGGGGGGGGGCGGTGCCGTAGCGCGACGCTGGCAACGTTACCGTGACAGTGACAATAGTAGTAGGACACCCCCCTTAGTTCCAGAAAAGGTTCATTTATTTACCTGCAGGGAGAATTCTGGCGATGTTTGGTCAACTCTGATGTCGTGGATAGACTTTAGTGGGGCGTGTGCCTGTACAAGAAATATGTATAAAGCAATGAATTCAACGATTGAAAGGAAAATAGAAGCAGTCTGAAACAATTTTCATTGGAACCGAAACATAGGTGTGAATACTGATTAAACTTCCGTATTATTGTTCAGCTTTCTGCAATATATTTTGACAGTATTTTAGAGGGGCGGTGAAAGTTTATCTCGAAATCCCCATCTAATTGTGTCTCTCGATTCTGTTCTCTCACTTACCATGTGACTTAAGTATCCTCCTCCAAATGCAATGACGCACAAGTACGCGAAGCAGGGTACAAGCCAGAATATACTTGAGGCTAGAGCCAAAGGTTTCGAGACCATGGGATCATACTCGTACCACACTATGTTGTACATCTGCAACATACCAATACATATGTTCAAGCCAAGTCCTGTTATATTAAATACACTGAGTGTGTCATCGGCTGTCTCCACTATTCGGCAAATCAATTGGTGTCGTCGCCGAAATATTTCAATCCCGCCACGAAGTTTGCTATCAGCTGAAATGGCGAGACGAAAATCTTGTTGGAAAATTTCGAATTCTCTGTAAACCGCGGAGGTCACCAAGAAGAAGAGACAAAGAGTGAATATCCACGACGCTGATAAGTAAACGTGAAAGACGAAGACAGTACATCTAGCAGCAAATGCGAAACCGTGATCTAGTGGAATGGGAGCGATGGTAATATCCAGCAACGAAGTAGCAAACATCAGATATGCAGAGAATATATTATTCAAGAGAAATAGTATCCAACCAATAAGAAGAAAGGTGAAAACTCGACGAGATATGGCTTGTGCATAAGATCGGTCGGAACGTGCCTTATCAACATCAGCGTTAATGCCTCGATTCATCTTCACCAAATCTAACCATCTCGAGAGGAATTCCCTGAAACGATTGTCATGGCCACAAGCCTTGAAATTCACAGTACAATTGATTGTGCCAAGGAGGTACCAAACATGGATAATGATCTTTAAAAAGAGAGTGGGTCCGAAAGCATCCTCGAGGCTGTAGACGGAGAAAAAACGGAAGAAATTTAACCACATCAAAATTAAGACAACCACTGAGTAGCGCTTACTGAAAGTGGAGACCCATTTTCTGTAAGTCCACTTCTTGTGCGTCAAATACAAAAGTCCAAAGAAAGCCATTGTCACTACTAACGGTTTACAGATCTGAAATGGCGGCTGCATCGTACAGGTTTCTACTTTGTCTTTCTGTGTCGTTTCTGGGTTGGTGGTTTGTTCTTGAGCGTCATTGTCAGGGGAGCTGATCGCGACTGCAAAAAATGGCGAAACTTTTACCATCTTGGTGATTATAGGCATGCTTGATTTAATTTCTGTGACTGGCTAAGGCAATTTATCTGCTTATCCCAAAGTCCGTTGTACGCAGCTCAGCGATCACGGCGATATTTATCTCCTCATGCTATGTTTGCATCCCTCAAGCGCCTAGTCTGTCGCTTAAACGGTCGAGTCCAGATGAAAATAAGTCCTGTCTCTTGATAACATAATTTTCTTTCCTCTCGAACAAGCTTCACTTTCCTATGGTGAACAAAAATTGAACAAAAATCGTATCTTCATAAAGCATCTACTCAACGTGTCGACGCAGTTGAAATGACTCACCAAATGCCTGCCATCAACGCCTTAATAATCCTGTCGGTGACACGTTATACTGTTAATAACGACCTACAGAATCCATTCATTTGTTGGCTGTCTATTATCAAAGTCGTCTTCCTATCTGCTGACATGATTCAGCACTTTGCTAGCTGCAGAATACGGATACTGCTAACTGCTAGAAAGTATGGTATTTCCCTTCGTCATGCTCTCATCTCTACAAACCACACTAAATCCCCTTATCCACATAAAAATTCTCGTTTGCACAATGGCAAAGTAAATAATATACCCTACATGAAGTCAATAAGAAACCTACTTTACGATCATTACAAGGTGAAGTGCGAACGATGGAATTGTTTAAATACTATTAACTGAAAATCAACGCGACGAAAGTCTATCGCACACCTACAATAATGGTCCGTTATGAAGCGTTTTATACTACCGTAAACTGGGATGACTTTGAACCCCTTTGGAGTTTTCATAAAAAATATTATACTTAAATTTTGAAAATGTGAGATATTATATATAATCTTGAAATCCCACATGGTGCTTGATCTTTCAGATGCAGGAGATCGGTGATCATCAGATCAGAGCTTAGTACTTAGTACTTCATTTTCACATGTTCAAAGTCACCTCATGGTTGGGGTAACTTTCAACACCTCCCGATTTAGAGGGAATATTCAAAGCCTTACTAAAAGCAGTTGACTTTGAACTCTTTCTGTGTTTTAAACAATAACTCACAACATTTCTGCTGTTTTATTAAAAAAAGCAACAAGCAGACTTGAACTATAAAACCAACTTTCAAGTGTTAATTTGTTACCGATCACAGTATTTGACTGCCTTTCTGCCATTTTGCACTAGATATTCAAGTTATCTGTTTCAATCCCTTCATTTATGTCATTCTTGAAATCAGTTGTCGAAATAGACAACAAAACAGTACTGTTACCAAAAAGCCCCAAAATAATAATTTTGAATGCATAAATTTTGCACCAAGATTAAAAGAAAAGAATTAAGCCAATAAAACGCAATGCATAATGTTTGCAACATCTCTCTTGACCCAGCATATGAGTGGATTACTCGGGGGTTTTTTTCGACTACCAAATACCGCGTAAAAGTCGAAGTATCATTCATGAGCTAATAACCAAATGAAGAATGAACCAAAATTCCAAAGCTTTTTCATATTAAAAAGAACCAGACCACAGCTGGTTACTTACACCACCACCTTTGGATGGCATCTGCAATATAACAACAAGAGACATTCTGAATGAAGTCAGTCACAAGTGTTCAAAGTCACCCCGGCGTTTAAAATCACCCTAGGTTACGGTGGTATTGATAGAATTTTAATAGCAGTTAATTATTTTCTGAACTTTTCGATTTCCAAACGGTTGTGATTTCTTAATAAAATCGATTGAATTACGATGAAAAGGCGCAAATATTTCTCCAATTTTAGAAAGGGTTCTTTGTTCGGACAGTCCGAAAAAGAATCACGATTAAGATAAAAAAAACATTCTAGCGAATATCAAATTGCGACTAAAACGATCGAATGACAATACCGTTTAAAAAACTATTCCAAATAGTGACGGTGAGTGAATTTTCCTCGGATTAAGTCTGGTTCTATAGCAGAAACATATCTCCTATGTATTCAACTGGATTATCTTGACAGACAGACTGACAGACAGACAGAAATTAAATTTTTGGCGCCTCCATTCCAGGAATGATGCGCACCACAACATTGAGTTTGCTTCTTATTTCTAAACTTTTGTATCATAAAGAAATTATAAAAGAAATCATAGTATTTGAAATTATGGACAGACGAGGCGTTATGGCAGAGGAAATATTAATAAGTTTTGGTGACATATTATCAACATGAAAGGGGAATTAAGGCGTATATATATAGGCAATCATGCAAGACTTATTATTAATTAAAATCATGCAGCACACCAATACCTTGTAATGTATTTGACTAGACATTACACAAACATATATTTAAAACAGTACATACAAAAAAACGAAAAAAAAACGAAAGTCTAAAATAAAAATGAAACAGTTAATATACATGCAAACTTTATCAGTTGGTAAAAAGGAAAACTAGACATGCGGTAATCAAAAATAAAATAGTTAGAAAGCCATTAGCTTGCCGGATCGAAACCCGTTAAAATCTGAGGCAGTTTAAACGAGGAATTTCTGCATAATAAAAGGGATATTGGGTTTGACATCTCCACTCCTGTTGGCAAACATCAACAGAGAGAGGCCACAGTGGCACCGCCCTCCATTAACATTTAACTGACAGGACAGAGATATCATTTAAAGCATGAATATATAACATTCAACTCCATATTACAACATACACTACATGCAATTCAGATATATTATTAGGCTAAAAAACGAAACAAAACATACCGACTATACCAGCTGATATAAAACAAAACTAGACAATGCTATCAACAAATAAAGACCCAGCAGGTTAACAAGTTATTAAAATCTATGGTAGCTCAACACGAAGTTCGCAACAGCCTGGAACACTTTACCGTGGTTTCTTGTCGGCTTAAAAACCGAGTCCATAGTCGGATTAAAAACACCTGCATGAATAAGAGGGATTATCTTGATTTTTAAAAAAGTATTAAATAACTTTTGATCCCTTGAAGCACGTCTCAAGCACAACGGTTCAAGATATGTGAGCGTGTCGCGGCCGAGTGGTTAGGGTGTTTGACTCTGACCCGAAGTGCTACAGCTGGCGTGGGTTCGCGCCTCGCCAGTGACCGCTTACATATATACTCGCCTATTCACAAGGCGCTGGACTGATTCGGTGTCCGGGGTAAAATGGGCTGATGGTGGAACTAGTTGCTACGCTAGACCTTCGCCAGCGGAGGCACTTGCGGAATAAAGTAATGGGTGAATTTTAGAATTGTATAAATGTACTTTCAGGATAGTAGTTCGTCCAATTGTAGAATTGTATAATAAATGTTCACTTCACAGCACGATAGTTGAGCTATAAAATGTTGAGTGGTTCCTAATTGATTGTATATTAACATGTACTCCGTAAGGAGGTGCCTCTCTTAAAGGGGGAAATTACGAACTGAATTTGAACTTGAACTTGATGGCGGCCGAACAGGGTGCACAGTCAACTAGTCTCTCCATGTCGGAAGAAAATAGGTTATTTGCTCTGTGTGAGGTAGGATATAATGACTTTGACAAGAGTATAAACTAGAGGAATGATCGTATATCTGCGTTTGGCAAGCAGGGAATGCAGGGAATGAAGAGACAGCATGTCAATACCGGCGGTGTGGCGGTCGATGCACCACCAAGGTAGACCTAGCCACGTTTCAGTCATTACCTGTTGATGACAAACTGTCACACATGTTTGGCAAGCTTATGCAGATCGAAGCTAAACAATACAGTTTGCAGTCACTGGAAAGAAATGTGAAGAAAATTGAACTGGATGTAAATGCACAATATAAAGTCTATCGATCAGGAAGCTCGAGACAGGAGGTAAAATGTAATATTCAGAGGTGGTGTCGTACGGTACATGACGACGAACGCTTTATTGACAATCACTTTTGAGACTCTAACCCCACACATTCTACACGGGGACTCTAACCCCACACATATTCCAAAAAACTCTAATCCCATACATATTGCGGGGGACTCTAACCCCACACACAACCCAGGGGACTCTAACCCCACACACATCTCGGGGGATTCTAACCTCACACACATCTCGGGGGACTCTAACCCCACACACATCTCGGGGACTCTAACCCCACACACATCTCGGGGGACTCTAACCCCACACACATCTCGGGGGACTCTAGCCCCACACACATCTCGGGGGACTCTAACCCCGCACACATCCCGGGGGACTCTAACCCCACACACATCTCGGGAAACTCTAACCCCACATATATTTCGGGGGACTCTAACCCCACACATATTTCGGGAAACCCTAACCCCACCATATATTTCAGCATATATATTTCCAGGGTGCTTAAATTAAGCGTTCGTTGTAGCATCGACGTGTACCGTAGACGAGAATGGTTAAACAGAGACTCTCTCTGTCTTATAAAACACATAAGGCGCTCGACTGAACACAGTTCACAGTCGGAGCTATACTCACGTCTTACACCCTATGGAGAAAGAAGTTTCCTTTTAATTCATTCCATTCAACCAAAGGAAACTATATTTCTCCGACTCCTCATGTAAGGCCCCTCCCCCTAACACAAAATTCAACAAACACTTTTTGCGGTGGTGTCGTACGGTACATGACGAGCTTCAAAGAAAGCGTTACAGGCCAAGAGACATTGAAACTTCCAACCTCTTCTTGAGACTATCTTTCACGTACCCGTGTTTGGCACACTCACTCTTCCAAAGTCCGTGATGTTTGAACATTCTATCTTGTACATCATTAATTTCTGCCACAGAGGGACCAACAGCACGCAGGCTGTGCAACCCATATATCTTAATATTGGGTATATGCGGTTTCAGTGCTTCAAAATACTTCTCGTAACCGACTGTAAGACATTAGCGTATCTGTTTCCTGAAGTTAACACGAAGCACATTTACTCACGTTTCTAAAAATGAATACATCTCACTCTTCCAAATCCGTGATGTTTGAACATTCTATCTTGTACATCATTAATTGCTGACGCAGAGGAACCAACAGCACGCAGGCTGTGCAACCCATATATCTTAATATACATGCGGTTTCAATGCTTCAAAAAAATACTTCTTGTAACCGACTGTAAGACATTGGCTTATGTTTCCTGAAGTTTATAACACGTAGCACATTTACTCACGTTTCTAAAATGAATACATCCAAATCTTCGGCTATACACGCCATTATTTCAAACAGCCTATTTACAGGACATAATTTGTTACCAGTCTTGGCAATAACTAGCCAAACTCCATCTCTCACATCAGTCTCTTGATTTTTCAATAAAAAAAATCGACATATAAGCTGAATAGAGTATAATATCACATCTTCGAATGTACAACAGTTCTGCTGATCTACAAACTCCAGCATAGGCAAGCAAGTACATTGTAAATACTCTAACTTTCCATTCGTGCTTCAAACATTTTCGTGAGAATTACACATTCACAGGCCCTTCTTTCACAACAGATTTACGATATTTACGTTTTGCTGCTTCTAAGACATTTTAACCATTGTATTTTCGGTAGGATTCGCCACCGCTGTCATTACATGCAAAAATCTGATGCTAAAGAAAGCATTTTCGATAGTGGCATAAGACTGATGATTGTCTGTTAGCAATAAGATAAACAGCACATATTCAATATCGTGTATAAACCGATTGACGGCTGACGTTGTGCCATGCATCGGCCCTTATACGTTGAAAGCCATACTTTACAAATGGCGAAAATCATCCAGTGAAAATATCTCTTTGCCCGGATATGACAACGGCTTAATGATCGAAGATTTTAACAAAACTCCAAAAAATTATTCTCTGACATTTCAGATATCTCAGTCATAATTTAATATCTCTCAGTGTTATAAACGGGACACAGATCCGATCCCGTTCGCCCTATTATTGATTGAAGTTTAAGGGCCGCTTCCCGTACGGATTTCGCAGAATTCGCCCTATTATCAGGCACGCACAGCATATAACCATCAAAAAGCACAAGGTCTGAGCGCTTAATATACAGTAAATTCACTGAATCCAAATTGAATCAGCATTAGGGCTGTTCCAGATAAACATATGTACCCCCCCCCCCCCGGACGGCAAAGAAAAAAAAATATGTGGGTGGTTGTTGTCGTAAAAATATTGCTGGTCCAGGTGGGTGTATCTTGAAATAAACCACTTCTCTGGGTGGTTGGATTCATTACTTGTAAAATGCTTCTGTGTGTGGGCCTTCAAATCCTTTTGAGGCATATAGTATTCATTATTTATGTATCTAGATAAACTTATTTTAATCCTCGAATCTTCTCCCGAGTTCGCGACCAACGTTTGTGGTCGTTGTTGTTGTTAACTGACGCACAAAGGTGATCTTGAATACCGTGCTTTTTCATTGGACAGGCGTCCATGTCAAAGATATTTCATCCAACGAAATACCACGTTACGAAGATCTTTGTCAAGTGGCAGTGAATTCTCTATGAATGGAGATTTTTCGGCAATCTCTGTCCACTGAAAGCAGGTAACGATAAGTGCCCGTCTCACCGGAGAAAACGAAACTAACGAGAGTGGCGACACTGTCGTCACGAGTTATCTCCCTTCGTCACATAACCGCGGAGATGGCTGAAGTCGACGTCGGTAACCCTCAGAAGCTTGCTTATGCAAGCTATTGTGATACCGATGACAGGTTTCCGAACGGTTGGGCCCCCAAGTCATCAATTAGATTTTCTCGCGTGTAGATGACGAACATGATCGCAAAGTTTTGTGAATGTTCACTGAAACTATAATTTATGAAACCAATAATTTATGATAGTTATAATATTTAACTACTGAATGACTTAAAGTAAAATACTTTTAATGGACAGTTTTATTGAAATGAATTGATGGGGAGTGGTTGTTTTCTCAACTTTTTTTTAAACTAGACCCAGTTAAACAGACTTTTTATTAATCAATGATTCAAAATAGACAACTTTTGTACAGTTCATGTACACAGATCATATTCAAATGTTTAAAATAAACATCATTAGTAGGCCTAAATAATTCGAGGTGAACACTGGCTGTGAACTGTTACAAAAACAGATGTATCCCTTTGATAGTTGGAAACAATAATATTTTTATGTAGTTTGCATCTGTTCATCCAGTCTGAACTACAAGGTAGTGCAAATTTTGAAATATGCTTATATGTGTGTTTTGAATGAAAACTTGACATGTATAATTTTTTTTCTCCAACCTCAAGCTTGCAAACTGGTCCAGGGGAAACATTTTTGCCAGGCCCATCCTCTGTAGTGGAAAAACACTGTAATACCTTTGATAATCCAGAAATAAAAAATGCCTGGTCTTCATGTTAAATTATAAATATGATATCTGCTTTCACCACGATTAAACTTACTATCAGTGGCCAGGGCAATCCCATCATTTAGCTATTGGTGTGCTCTTGCTCTTGCTTCTATTGGTGGGTACCTTGGGGATTCTCATTTAAAAAATGTGGGTGGGTTGACTCTGGTTTTAATTTTCATTAAAAAAAATGTGGGTGGGTGGTCTCCGGGTTTCTCATAAAAAAATGTGGGTGGGTGGACTCCAGCTTCGAGAAAAATTATAGGTTATTGGTGGGTCTATGAACCCTTTTTCTGCTGTTGTGGGTGGTTACAAAAACTGAAAAATCAAATATGATGGTGGGTGCGTGCTAACAGAAGTGCCTTCCTGGGAGGGTACATATGTTTATCTGGAACAGCCCTTAGCAAATAAACACATATCAAAAAAGTCTCTGATCCACTTATGTTCGGTTACCGCATTGCTTTAACAATGCGCCGTTTACTAGCTTATTCTTCTTGATAGGTGTAGTCAACAAGATCTTAGTAGCCTCAATTATGTTCTAATTCGTTGAACTCAAATGAACAAATCATTTATCATTTCCACAAACACTCATCTTTCCCAACTATTTATTCATAACTAGAGTAGCCAGAGCCTTGAAGTCCGATCTCGCATACCGAGACACAATGGATGTTGGGAAATACGATTGGAATCTGAAAATTGAAAACCCTATGGAGTAACTTTCATCGATACCGGACGCCGCGCAGCCAAAAACCGAGATAATATAGCGTGCAAAAGCTCTGAAAACCTGTGTCGGTAGCAGTGCGTCAAGCATCTCCAGCCAAGGTGACGAACTCCACCCCTCCGTGCATACATTCTACATGCATAATACAGTTTGTTTTATATATAAATCATCCGTGACAACCACTGTGACAATGCAACCCATGCCAGCGTCCTCCAATGCGCTATACCATTGTGACGGGACAGAGACAGCCCATGCTTCAAATACATACATCAACATATTGTGATAAGTGGTAAATGGGCCTACACTTTATGGACCCAGCATACTGTTGACATGCTCAAACATCATGGATGCCCCAGTCACCACTCAGATTCTTCATCAGCTTAATAATCAGCTTCTTCATTTTCTAAGCGTGGTATCATTGAACTTCCAAATGAACGTTCTGCTGTAAGCATAATTCAAAATAGACATAGAAAGGCATTTTTAGACAGCTTTCATACTTCCTTTACATATTAAGCTTTCCATATTCTGGTCAAGTGTAAACCATTTTAACTCTTTGAGCTCTTAAAATATTTATAAAGCTAAGAAAAACATTATATGAACTGCCCTCAATTTTCTCTGTGTCGAGCTCCATACATTTCAATATCAGATTACCGACCAATCATCACCACCTCCTGTGGCTGTCAATATCTTGGCCATTCTTCAATAGCATAGCACGAAGTATAAATGTTTTCCTGAATTTCACAGTAGCGCTGATACAGCTCAATTCCATTTTAGTTATGACTGTACAGTTCTCTTAGAACAGCATTACTCCATAGGAATTAGTCTCATATAAAAATCTCCAGTATTCATTGGCCAACAATTAGTGTGCTTTCGGTTAACACTTTATGTAAGAATCACAAGGCAATGCATACAATAGCCAAGTTCGGGGACAACAATTTGTCCAGACCTGTGCCTTTTCAACGACACAAAGACAAAGGACAATAGTTCCTACAATAGTATCGACCGTGCTTTCCCTTCCAAGATTTAGCTGTAAATGATCACATCTCGACAGGGACAATAGTAATCAATGGAGACAATGGACAAGTAGGGCTACTGTCAAAATTTCTAATCAAATGATACATTTCAAATACAATGTATGTTTATTCACCCTAGAACGTACGAAGCTAAGTGTATCTACTGCATCTAATACTTACAGTAGCATGAGGTGAATTCTGTTGGGATTGGCCTTAAACATCCTATCGGATACACAATCTCGGCAGTTTCTGAAAATGTAAAATGCATTGATCATATCCACAACACCTGAAGTGGAACTGAAATTTTTGACTCCTGACGATCAAATATATTACACAATGCAGCGATCATGTAACAAGAATAAAATTCTCATCCGCTCATGTCAAACCTCCCTTCATCATACGCCCATCTCGTCTTCCAAAACAAGGTCTGGGAAACATCGGCTACCTTCATTAGATATTGTAGCAATGCATTCACTTCCCGCGTAATGCTTCGTTAAATCTGTAACGAGAGTAAAACAGATATTATTATGCAGAAAATATATCGTAGCTGGCATATTGAAAAAGGGGGTCTATCTCACCATGCCAGGTTGCATCGTGAAACGAGCTGCTTGCTCAAGCTTGTGTAACAGCTCTGTCATCCGCTCTGGCCATCTTCCGGTCTTCATCGGACCTTTGGCAAGCTCAGTGACCACATAATATTCCGAGATTCTCATCAATCTGAGATGAATCGGGAATTAATCATCTGTTACGATCACGTAGCCTCTGTTCCTCTCTGTCGATTAGTCAGTTGCATAATCAACTTCACCGTACTGTAGATCCTACTGCTCATGTTGATATGGCTCAAACCACCTATAATTTCACCGTAAAGTTATGCTGTAATTGTTGCCGTCTCTTTTACATGGGAACTCATAGCCATAGGAACTAATTTTCGAATATTCCGTCGTTCCGTATTGGAGGGTCCACTTTACTTGACCCAGCCCATCCAGTATTTGCAATTTATTTCCTGTATGTTTCCAGAAAAATTTCTGCCTTGATTTTCTGCACGTCTTTAGTCGTCTGTGCGAACTCAGCACTTAACTGTCTGATATTTTCCTCCACGGATAACTCTATCTCTTCTTTGACGAATCGACTTCTCTTAACATTTCATCCAGTTTAGAGCTGATGTTAGTTTGTTCTTCCATACCAGGCTTGGCAGTATGGCACTTCCCAGCTAGTGCAGTCAACTTCGAATAATATTTGTGCCAAGCGGTTATGAAAAAAGCTGAGTTAAATTAAGCTTTCGTTGTAGCATCGACGTGTACCGTAGACGAGAATGGTTAAACAGAGACTCTCTCTCTCTCTTATAAAACACATAAAGCGCTCGACTGAACACAGTTCACAGTCGGAGCTATACTCACGTCTTACACCCTATGGAGAAAGAAGTTTCCTTTTAATTCATTCCATTCAACCAAAGGAAACTATATTGATGGTGGAACTAGTTGCTACGCTAGACCTTCGCCAGCGGAGGCACTTGGGGAATAAAGTACTTGGGTGTCTTTCAGTGACCGCTATATAAATTCACTCACAGTAGTACATCGCATACACCGGTAGGAAGCTCACATGGTTAGACTATCACAGCACTTTCAGGATGGTAGTTCGTCCAAATTGTAGAATTGTATAAATGTACTTTCAGTATAGTAGTTCGTCCAATTGTAGAATTGTATAATAAATGTTCACTTCACAGCACGATAGTTGAGCTATAAAATGTTGAGTGGTTCCTAATTGATTGTATATTAATATGTACTCCGTAAGGAGGTGCCTCTCTTAAAGGGGGAAATTACGAACAGAATTTGAACTTGAACTTGATGGCGGCCGAACAGGGTGCACAGTCAACTAGTCTTTCCATGTCGGACGAAAATAGGCTATTTGCTCTGTGTGAGGTAGGATATAATGATACATATCGCATGCTGATAGCAAAATACGAACGTAGCGTGCAAGATCTATGGGGCTACGTTTCGTAACATGTGTCTAATTGCGCTTAACCCGGGGCTAGGGGCCGTATGAGCCCATGTACTTCAAGATCCTCATGGTACTCATATGAACAGTCACAATCAAAGCGTGACTGAGGTACATCATTTTTAGATGACGACTCTATAACGAATATTATGGATTAAGAATACTGATCAGCGATACGGATTTGATATTTTGGAACATCATGATGTCTTGCCGACATCATTGAAAATTGTTGACCGCTTCTCTCTTGCAGGAAACAAGCCTATGTTTATGTATACTTTTGTCTTTTTGAATTTGGTGCTAATACTGTTATATGGAAATGGAATAGGTCTTTGGATTATGGACGCGGATATTCTCTAATGGACGACGGCTGGATTATGAATGACGGACTAGACGCTTGTAATTTGACAAGAGTATAAACTAGAGGGATGATCGTATATCTACGTTTGGCAAGCAGGGAATGCAGGGAATGAAGAGACAGCGTGTCAATACCGGCGGTGTGGCGGTCGATGTACCACCAAGGTAGACCTAGCCACCTTTCAGTCATTACCTGTTGATGACAAACTGTCACACATGTTTGGCAAGCTTATGCAGATCGAAGCTAAACAATACAGTTTGCAGTCACTGGAAAGAAATGTGAAGAAAATTGAACTGGATGTAAATGCACAATATGAAGTCTATCGATCAGGAAGCTCGAGACAGGAGGAAAAATGTAATATGCAGAGGTGGTGTCGTACGGTACATGACGACGAACGCTTTATTGACAATCACTTTGGGGACTCTAACCCCACACATTCTACACGGGGACTCTAACCCCATACATATTCCAAAAAACTCTAATCCCATACATATTGCGGGGGACTCTAACCCCACACACATCCCGGGGGACTCTAACCCCACACACATCTCTGGGGACTCTAACCTCACACACATCTCGGGGGACTCTAACCCCACACACATCTCGGGGGACTCTAACCCCACACACATCTCGGGGGACTCTAACCCCACACACATCTCGGGGGACTAGCCCCACACACATCTCGGGGGACTCTAACCCCGCACACATCCCGGGGGACTATAACCCCGCACACACCCGGGGGACTCTAACCCCAAACACATCTCGGGGGACTCTAACCCCAAACACATCTCGGGGGACTCTACCCCCACACACATCTCGGGGGACTCTAACCCCACACACATCTCGGGGGACTCTAGCCCCACACACATCTCAGGGGACTCTAGCCCCACACACATCTCGGGGAACTCTAACCCCACATATATTTCGGGGGACTCTAACCCCACACATATTTCGGGAAACCGTAACCCCACATATATTTCAGCATATATATTTCCAGGGTGCTTAAATTAAGCGTTCGTTGTAGCATCGACGTGTACCGTAGACGAGAATGGTTAAACAGAGACTCTCTCTCTCTTATAAAACACATAAGGCGCTCGACAGTTCACAGTCGGAGCTATACTCACGTCTTACACCCTATGGAGAAAGAAGTTTCCTTTTAATTCAGTCCATTCAACCAAAGGAAACTATATTTCTCCGACTCCTCATGTAAGGCCCCTCCCCCTAACACAAAATTCAACAAACACTTTTTGCGGTGGTGTCGTACGGTACATGACGAGCTTCAAAGAAAGCGTTACAGGCCAAGAGACATTGACACTTCCAACCTCTTCTTGAGGCTATCTTTCACGTACCCGTCTTTGGCACACTCACTCTTCCAAAGTCCGTGATGTTTGAACATTCTATCTTGTACATCATTAATTTCTGCCACAGAGGGACCAACAGCACGCAGGCTGTGCAACCCATATATCTTAATATTGGGTATATGCGGTTTCAGTGCTTCAAAATACTTCTCGTAACCGACTGTAAGACATTAGCTTATCTGTTTCCTGAAGTTAACACGAAGCACATTTACTCACGTTTCTAAAAATGAATACATCCCACTCTTCCAAATCCGTGATGTTTGAACATTCTATCTTGTACATCATTAATTGCTGACGCAGAGGAACCAACAGCACGCAGGCTGTGCAACCCATATATCTTAATATACATGCGGTTTCAATGCTTCAAAAAAATACTTCTTGTAACCGACTGTAAGACATTGGCTTATGTTTCCTGAAGTTTATAACACGTAGCACATTTACTCACGTTTCTAAAATGAATACATCCAAATCTTCGGCTATACACGCCATTATTTCAAACAGCCTATTTACAGGACATAATTTGTTACCAGTCTTGGCAATAACTAGCCAAACTCCATCTCTCACATCAGCCTCTTGATGTTTCAATAAAAAAAATCGACATATAAGCTGAATAGAGTATAATATCACATCTTCGAATGTACAACAGTTCTGCTGATCTACAAAATCCATCATAGGCAAGCAAGCACATTGTAAATACTCTAACTTTCCATTCGTGCTTCAAACATTTTCGTGAGAATTACACATTCACAGGCTCTTTTTTCACAACAGATTTACGATATTTACGTTTTGCTGCTTCTAAGACATTTTAACCATTGTATTTTCGGTAGGATTCGCCACCGCTGTCATTACATGCAAAAATCTGATGCTAAAGAAAGCATTTTCGATAGTGGCATAAGACTGATGATTGTCTGTTAGCAATAAGATAAACAGCACATATTCAATATCGTGTATAAACCGATTGACGGCTGACGTTGTGCCATGCATCGGCCCTTATACGTTGAAAGCCATACTTTACAAATGGCGAAAATCATCCAGTGAAAATATCTCTTTGCCCGGATATGACAACGGCTTAATGATCGAAGATTTTAACAAAACTCCAAAAAATTATTCTCTGACATTTCAGATATCTCAGTCATAATTTAATATCTCTCAGTGTTATAAACGGGACACAGATCCGATCCCGTTCGCCCTATTATTGATTGAAGTTTAAGGGCCGCTTCCCGTACGGATTTCGCAGAATTCGCCCTATTATCAGGCACGCACAGCATATAACCATCAAAAAGCACAAGGTCTGAGCGCTTAATATACAGTAAATTCACTGAATCCAAATTGAATCAGCATTAGGGCTGTTCCAGATAAACATATGTACCCCCCCCCCCCCGGACGGCAAAGAAAAAAAAATATGTGGGTGGTTGTTGTCGTAAAAATATTGCTGGTCCAGGTGGGTGTATCTTGAAATAAACCACTTCTCTGGGTGGTTGGATTCATTACTTGTAAAATGCTTCTGTGTGTGGGCCTTCAAATCCTTTTGAGGCATATAGTATTCATTATTTATGTATCTAGATAAACTTATTTTAATCCTCGAATCGTCTCCCGAGTTCGCGACCAACGTTTGTGGTCGTCGTTGTTGTTAACTGACGCACAAAGGTGATCTTGAATACCGTGCTTTTTCATTGGACAGGCGTCCATGTCAAAGATATTTCATCCAACGAAATACCACGTTACGAAGATCTTTGTCAAGTGGCAGTGAATTCTCTATGAATGGAGATTTTTCGGCAATCTCTGTCCACTGAAAGCAGGTAACGATAAGTGCCCGTCTCACCGGAGAAAACGAAACTAACGAGAGTGGCGACACTGTCGTCACGAGTTATCTCCCTTCGTCACATAACCGCGGAGATGGCTGAAGTCGACGTCGGTAACCCTCAGAAGCTTGCTTATGCAAGCTATTGTGATACCGATGACAGGTTTCCGAACGGTTGGGCCCCCAAGTCATCAATTAGATTTTCTCGCGTGTAGATGACGAACATGATCGCAAAGTTTTGTGAATGTTCACTGAAACTATAATTTATGAAACCAATAATTGATGATAGTTATAATATTTAACTACTGAATGACTTAAAGTAAAATACTTTTAATGGACAGTTTTATTGAAATGAATTGATGGGGAGTGGTTGTTTTCTCAACTTTTTTTTAAACTAGACCCAGTTAAACAGACTTTTTATTAATCAATGATTCAAAATAGACAACTTTTGTACAGTTCATGTACACAGATCATATTTAAATGTTTAAAATAAACATCATTAGTAGGCCTAAATAATTCGAGGTGAACACTGGCTGTGAACTGTTACAAAAACAGATGTATCCCTTTGATAGTTGGAAACAATAATATTTTATGTAGTTTGCATCTGTTCATCCAGTCTGAACTACAAGGTAGTGCAAATTTTGAAATATGCTTATATGTGTGTTTTGAATGAAAACTTTACATGTATAAAAAAATTTCTCCAACCTCAATCTTGCAAACTGGTCCAGGGGAAACATTTTTGCCAGGCCCATCCTCTGTAGTGGAAAAACCCTGCAATACCTTTGATAATCCAGAAATAAAAAATGCCTGGTCTTCATGTTAAATTATAAATATGATATCTGCTTTCACCACGATTAAACTTACTATCAGTGGCCAGGGCAATCCCATCATTTAGCTATTGGTGTGCTCTTGCTCTTGCTTCTATTGGTGGGTACCTTGGGGATTCTCATTTAAAAAATGTGGGTGGGTTGACTCTGGTTTTAATTTTAATTAAAAAAAATGTGGGTGGGTGTTCTCCGGGTTTCTCATACAAAAATGGGGGTGGGTGGACTCCAGCTTCGAGAAAAATTATAGGTTATTGGTGGGTCTATGAACCCTTTTTCTGCTGTTGTGGGCGGTTACAAAAACTGAAAAATCAAATATGATGGTGGGTGGGTGCTAACAGAAGTGCCTTCCTGGGAGGGTACATATGTTTATCTGGAACAGCCCTTAGCAAATAAACACATATCAAAAAAGTCTCTGATCCACTTATGTTCGGTTACCGCATTGCTTTAACAATGCGCCGTTTACTAGCTTATTCTTCTTGATAGGTGTAGTCAACAAGATCTTAGTAGCCTCAATTATGTTCTAGTTCGTTGAACTCAAATGAACAAATCAACAAATCATTTATCATTTCCACAAACACTCATCTTTCCCAACTATTTATTCATAACTAGAGTAGCCAGAGCCTTGAAGTCCGATCTCGCATACCGAGACACAATGGATGTTGGGAAATACGATTGGAATCCGAAAATTGAAAACCCTATGGAGTAACTTTCATCGATACCGGACGCCGCGCAGCCAAAAACAGAGATAATAAAAGCTCTGAAAACCTGTGTCGGTCATGTCGGTAGCAGTGCGTCAAGCATCTCCAGCCAAGGTGACGAACTCCACCCCTCCGTGCATACATTCTACATGCATAATACAATTTGTTTTATATATAAATCATCCGTGACAACCACTGTGACAATGCAACCCATGCCAGCGTCCTCCAATGCGCTATACCATTGTGACGGGACAGAGACAGCCCATGCTTCAAATACATACATCAACATATTGTTATAAGTGGTAAATGGGCCTACACTTTATGGACCCAGCATACTGTTGACATGCTCAAACATCATGGATGCCCCAGTCACCACTCAGATTCTTCATCAGCTTAATAATCAGCTTCTTCATTTTCTAAGCGTGGTATCATTGAACTTCCAAATGAACGTTCTGCTGTAAGCATAATTCAAAATAGACATAGAAAGGCATTTTTAGACAGCTTTCATACTTCCTTTACATATTAAGCTTTCCATATTCTGGTTAAGTGTAAACCATTTTAACTCTTTGAGCTCTTAGAATATTTATAAAGCTAAGAAAAACATTATATGAACTGCCCTCAATTTTCTCTGTGTCGAGCTCCATACATTTCAATATCAGATTACTGACCAATCATCACCACCTCCTGTGGCTGTCAATATCTTGGCCATTCTTCAATAGCATAGCACGAAGTATAAATGTTTTCCTGAATTTCACAGTAGCGCTGATACAGCTCAATTCCATTTTAGTTATGACTGTACAGTTCTCTTAGAACAGCATTACTCCATAGGAATTAATCTCATATAAAAATCTCCAGTATTCATTGGCCAACAATTAGTGTGCTTTCGGTTAACACTTTATGTAAGAATCACATGGCAATGCATACAATAGCCAAGTTCGGGGACAACAATTTGTCCAGATCTGTGCCTTTTCAACGACACAAAGACAAAGGACAATAGTTCCTACAATAGTATCGACCGTGGTTTCCCTTCCAAGATTTAGCTGTAAATGATCACATCTCGACAGGGACAATAGTAATCAATGGAGACAATGGACAAGTAGGGCTACTGTCAAAATTTCTAATCAAATGATATATTTCAAATACAATGTATGTTTATTCACCCTAGAACGTACGAAGCTAAGTGTATCTACTGCATCTAATACTTACAGTAGCGTGAGGTGAATTCTGTTGGGATTGGCCTTAAACATCCTATCGGATACACAATCTCAGCAGTTTCTGAAAATGCAAAATGCATTGACCATATCCACAACACCTGAAGTGGAAGTGGAAATCAAATATATTACACAATGCAGCGATCATGTAACAAGAATAAAATTCTCATCCGCTCATGTCAAACCTCCCTTCATCATACGCCTATCTCGCCTTCCAAAACAAGGTCTGGGAAACATCGGCTACCTTCATTAGATATTGTAGCAATGCATTCACTTCCCGCGTAATGCTTCGTTAAATCTGTAACGAGAGTAAAACAGATATTATTATAGAGAAAAAATATCGTAGCTGGCATATTGAAAAAGGGGGTCTATCTCACCATGGCAGGTTGCATCGTGAAACGAGCTGCTTGCTCAAGCTCTGGCCATCTTCCGGTCTTCATCGGACCTTTGGCAAGCTCAGTGACCACATAATATTCCGAGATTCTCATCAATCTGAGATGAATCGGGAATTAATCATCTGTTACGATCACGTAGCCTCTGTTTCTCTCTGTTGATTAGTCAGTTGCATAATCAACTTCACCGTACTGTAGATCCTACTGCTCATGTTGATATGGCTCAAACCACCTATAATTTCACCGTAAAGTTATGCTGTAATTGTTGCCGTCTCTTTTACATGGGAACTCATAGCCATAGGAACTAATTTTCGAATATTCCGTCTTTCCGTATTGGAAGGTCCACTTTACTTGACCCAGCCCAGCCAGTATTTGCAATTTATTTCCTGTATGTTTCCAGAAAAATTTCTGCCTTGATTTTCTGCACGTCTTTAGTCGTCTGTGCGAATTCAGCACTTAACTGTCTGATATTTTCCTCCACGGATAACTCTATCTCTTCTTTGACGAATCGACTTCTCTTAACATTTCACCCAGTTTAGAGCTGATGTTAGTTTGTTCTTCCATATCAGGCGTAGCAGTATGGCACTTCCCAGCTAGTGCAGTCAACTTCGAATAATATTTGTGCCAAGCGGTTATGAAAAAAGCTGAGTTAAATTAAGCTTTCGTTGTAGCATCGACGTGTACCGTAGACGAGAATGGTTAAACAGAGACTCTCTCTCTCTCTTATAAAACACATAAAGCGCTCGACTGAACACAGTTCACAGTCGGAGCTATACTCACGTCTTACACCCTATGGAGAAAGAAGTTTCCTTTTAATTCATTCCATTCAACCAAAGGAAACTATATTGATGGTGGAACTAGTTGCTACGCTAGACCTTCGCCAGCGGAGGCACTTGGGGAATAAAGTACCTGGGTGTCTTTCAGTGACCGCTATATAAATTCACTCACAGTAGTACATCGCATACGCCGCTAGGAAGCTCACATGGTTAGACTATCACAGCACTTTCAGGATGGTAGTTCGTCCAAATTGTAGAATTGTATAAATGTACTTTCAGGATAGTAGTTCGTCCAATTGTAGAATTGTATAATAAATGTTCACTTCACAGCACGATAGTTGAGCTATAAAATGTTGACTGGTTCCCAATTGATTGTATATTAATACGTACTCCGTAAGGAGGTGCGTCTCTTAAAGGGGGAAATTACGAACTGAATTTGAAGTTGAACTTGATGGCGGCCGAACAGGGTGCACAGTCAACTAGTCTCTCCATGTCGGACGAAAATAGGTTATTTGCTCTGTGTGAGGTAGGATATAATGACTTTGACAAGAGTATAAACTAGAGGGATGATCGTATATCTACGTTTGGCAAGCAGGGAATGCAGGGAATGAAGAGACAGCGTGTCAATACCGGCGGTGTGGCGGTCGATGTACCACCTAGGTAGACCTAGCCACGTTTCAGTCATTACCTGTTGATGACAAACTGTCACACATGTTTGGCAAGCTTATGCAGATCGAAGCTAAACAATACAGTTTGCAGTCACTGGAAAGAAATGTGAAGAAAATTGAACTGGATGTAAATGCACAATATGAACGGATCAAACTATTATAATATAAGTCTATCGATCAGGAAGCTCGAGACAGGAGGAAAAATTTAATATTCAGAGGCATAGCAGAGAAAAAAAGTGAGGACTGTTTTGATGCTGTGCGAAATTTCATGTATTATGAACTTGATCTTGACGACATGTACCTGGAAAGGGCACATATGCTTGGTTCATTTCGGAGCCGTGAACGTAGACCGAGACCAATTATGGTAGCATTCAGGTACTACTACGACACCGACATTGTCTGAAAGCCTATAAACTGAAAGGATCAACATATGGGGTGAGTAGACTCAATGTATAGTTATAGTCGCAGCTGCACACGCCATCTAAATTCAAAATTGATTGATTGATTGGAGTGAGTAGAGACTATCCACAAGAAATAGTAAATGCCCGGCGTTTACTGTGGAGTGATTACAAGGCAGCGAAGCAGAACAGGTATAACAGCCAAATTGGTTATCGATGGTAGTATTGTCCTTGATCTGTTTCCTGATTGGTCACGCGTAATGAGCGGTAATAGGGCCACTCGGGTTACAACGGAACCGCACATGTATAACCAGTTGATAGTCGTCCAGCAGAACTCGGACAGGCAGATTGAGGCCAGCAAAACAGGATGTCCGCCGTCAACCTTCCCCTGTTTATTGAACACACGACGAGAACAACGATATCCGTATTTCGAAGAATTATACGGCACGGCAACAAGACAAGGCAGAGGAAAGCATACCGATGGAAAGAATGGCAGATGACAGCAGTGGCGATCCGACAGGCGCACAAATACAAGAATGGCAGAGGGAGCGACCATTATTTCAGGAATCGAGATCTGATGTGCCGGTAGGTGTAAATACATCGATGTCTACACCAAATGAGCAATTTCGTCCATGGGTTGACCCATCACGTTCTAGTGTGTCATCACACGGCCCACAAACAAATGTGCAAGTTGATATGTACATGCAAGACCTCTCCAGTACAATAACAATCCCGGGGGACCACCTGTGTTTATCATCAGTGATGCACCTTCCGTAATGTAGAAGGATCGTTACACTCAGTCGTCATCAATCAGCTAGGCCAGCGGGGAGAGAGTACCTTTGGAAATTAGATGTGCACTCTCAAACATACGGGGTCTCCAACAAAGAAAACAAACAAACTGTTATGTCCAGTGCTCAAAGAGATATTTAATTCAAACGATGTTGTTATGCTGACAGAAACTTGGACATCTCCATACAGTGACCTTGAGGTAGATGGTTTTGAAAATATCCAACGATATCCAACTAAAACTAATTATTCTCTATTTTATAAGATTTTTTTCGAGAGAAAAATCTGAAAAATGAAAATTTCGAAAAATCGACCCCAAAAAGGCCGAAAACTGGCTCCCGAGAAGATGACCTCACTGTGACGTCATCATGGCGGCCATCTTGGATTTTTTTACATTTTCCAGTAGGGCTTGAACCCAAGATAATGTGTGGTAATAGTCCAGTAAATCTAGCGCATTTTTGGGGTTAACCCATCACAAATTGCAACAGAATTTATTTCGCTGCTATGCATTTCAGAAAGGTCCCCAGAATAACATACTAAAAGTCTACAATCTCATATGCATGGGAAATATCTTAAATTTCAAGTTGAAATATGAGCTATTTTTCGCGAAATTTCAGTGTTTACCGGTCACTTGCTCCTATAAGAAAACCTTGTACTTGGTGCTAAGCGTGAAAGGAATGGGTCATTACATTCCATTCATTATCATATCAAGGTTACACTCAGCCTAAAATAATACCCTTGCACGAAAATATTTATGGAGAAATTCAAAATGGCGGATGTCTGGGGTCATTCTAAATCTGAACTTTTTACCATTTTCGTGACAGTCCAGGCAATCTATCTGGCTTTTTTAGCTGATCCAAAACAAATTGCAACAGAATGTTTTTCACTGGTATGCATTTCTAATAGGTTCCCAGAACAACATACTAAAAGTCTACCAAAATCTATTTGGTGGAGATACGACTTTTTCTAAAACAAATACGTGATACATGATACACCATCAGGCTTCATATAAGAAGGTAGAACATTGTGGTTTGTCTCTGAATAAGGACAGTTTATCACCCAGAAATCCAATCAATACATGATGATCTAGGATACATTATTTTATGGTGGTGAAAACATTTGCATTCCCAATGGATTTGCTCATAAAAGTAGATAGCAAAACGATAGTTCAGCACCAGGGTATATAATGATACATGGTAATATCCTGCCAGTTGGCATTGTTTCCATTAGCATTGTTATCCGAAGGGGAACTGACAAGCTGTGATATATTTTCTTTCAACCTATGACAATCACAGACAATAGTTCCATCAACTTATAAAGATATAACTCTATTATCACAAGCAAGTGTCATGTCCGACATTCAATAGTGTTTGTACCTTGTTGAAAAAAATGCAGCCTTGCCAATCAGGAGAGAGAGAAATTAGATTCAACGTCGCGTTTAGCAATAGTTCTGATATATAACGACAATCTGCCAAACATTTATGATCAACCACAATTGTTTGTAAGACAAACGTTGTTGATGAAAGAAGAATAATTATGCAGATCCTAATATATCATTTAATTATCAAACAAATAATACTTTGAATTATAGGCAAAGTTGACGGCATAACTTATCATGTTTCATTTTACATTCTGGTTCATGGTAACATATTATTAGGGGAAGTGACTTCTCATACATATAGTTGATGGCTTTATTGTTATTCCTCATGAACACTGCCATAAGTTGAGGAATGTTTCACAGTACTATCAATCCCAATACCAGTCTTCGCCAATGTCATTTTTAAAGGTCTGGGTTTGATGAGTTTGCACAGCTCAGTCGCTTGCATTCTCCAGACACACTTGGACAATCCAGGCAATGATCCTTACAGGCGCATCTGCTTCAGCTGCAATCCTTCTTGCAGTTCCGCCTGAAAACCTCAAGTAACCCATGAAGCTGGTGGCAGATCAGTTTTCGCAGGGAGAGGCCAATTGAATTGTCCACTCCCATTTTTGTGACTGCAATGGATGGTCTTCCTCTCAAGTCAATTCCTTCGTCTGGGTTACTATTGTATAAACATATAAGCGTTTTCTATGCTGCTGCAATAAATGATCTTCGTCGGGACTCGCATGACCTGGATGAACACTTCAGCTTGTTGGCGAAATAGCTCAATGACAGTTGTCTTCTTCAGGGCAGCACCTTTATCAATGCCATATGGTCAGAATACTGTGTCACAGCCCAGAATGGCATGCACAGGCAACATATTCGTGCAGAATTGCATTCCCAGCACAGCCTTTGTCTTCTTGACATTCCAAACTCTCTCGCCCCGCTAGTGACATGGTCATTCAGTCAAAGAAAGACGAATTCCTAGCAAACAACGTCAACAAGTAGCAGTTCATTACTCTTATGAGTGACCAGTTGGAAAGGGCGGGATGTTTCATATGCAGATGTTTTTATTGTAAAAGCTACCGTTTAATCGACTGAAGGCATCAAAAATTTGGTTGGTGATGATATTGACCTGTTAGTTTTGCTCTGTTTTCATGCAGACATGGATGACAATGACATCTACTTTCAGACAAGAGAGAATGCAAAGAAACGGATGGTTTGGAATGTCAAGAAGACAAAGGCTGTGCTGGGAATGTAAGTCTGCACAAATATGCTGTTTGTGCATGCCATTCAGGGCTGTGACACAGTATACTTACCATATTTCATTGGCAAATGCGCGGCCGTAAAGAAAACAACGCTGAATGAGCTATTTAGACAACAAGCTGAAGTGTTCAACCAGGCCATTGGGAGTCTCGATGGAGGTTATCTATTGCAGCTGCTTGTGTGCTTATACAGTGGTAACCCTGACGAAGCAATTTTCTATCAGATACAAGCGTTTCTGTGACAAAAACGAACCATATATGTGCAGGTACAAAACCTTCCACCAACATCAGCATCAGCTAAGTATCAAGGTTCGCGTGTTTAGAGTGGAAAGGGGACGACCATCCATTGCAGCCACAGGAATGAGGGTGTACGGCTTCTCTCTGTGAAAACTGAACTGCCACCAGTTCCACTGGCATTCTTTGAGGTTATCAGGTGCAACTGCAAGAAAGATTGCAGCTGTAGAAGATGCATCTGTAGGAGCATGGCGTATATTGTTGAAAATGTAAAATGAAACATGGTAAATGGCATGGTAGAACGTCATGTTAGAACATCAAGTTTGCCTATAATCTAGATTATTATTTGTTTGATAATTAGATGATAGGATCTGCATAATTATTCTTCTTTCGTCAAAACATATCTGACACACAATTGCGATAGATCATTAATGGTTTGCAGAGCTGTATCTTTCAACAAGGCACATGTTGTGATAATAGAGAGATATCTCCATGAGTGGGTTTGTGGAAATATTGCCTGTGACAGTTATGGGTTGAAGGAAAATATATCCCAGCTTGTCATTTCATTTATTTTTGGGAGAGAATTCCTCTTTCAGATGATTATGCTAATGGCAAAAATGTTAACTGACTGAATATTACCTGTATAATTCATATAGCCTGATGCTGAACTATCAGTTTGCTATCTACGCTCATGAGCAAATCCACCGGGAAGACACATGTTTTCACCACCATGGCATGCTGTACCCTGGGTCATGTATTAATTGGATTTCTTGATGATAAACTGTCCTTATTCACGGAAAAAACAATATTCTACCTTGCTTATATGAGGCATAATGGCCTATTATGTATTATAAAATGGCGTATCCTTGTTTTCAAAAAAAGTCGTATCTCCACCAAATAGATTTTGGTAGACTTTTAGTATGTTGTTCTGGGAACCTATTAGAAATGCATACCATTGAAAAAAAATCTGTTGCAATTTGTTTTGGGTCCACAAAACCCAGATAGATTGCCTGGACTGTCATGAAAATGGTAAAAAGTTCAGATTTAGAATGACCCCATACATCCGCCATCTTGAATTTCTCCATAAATATTTTCGTGCAAGGGTATTATTTTAGGCTGAGTATAACCTTGATATGATAACGAATGGAATGAGTGTAAGTAATGACCCATTTCTTTCACGCTTAGTACCAAGTACAAGGTTTTCTTATAGGAGCAACAGACAGGTAAACAATGAAATTTCGCAAAAATATACCTCAAATTTCAGCTTGAAATTTAATATATTTCCCATGCATATCTCTTTGTAGACTTTTAGTATGTTATTCTAGAGATCTTTCGGAAATGCACTGCAGCAAAAACAATTCTGTTGCAATTTGTGGTGGGTCAAACCTCAATTTGACTGGACTATCTAGGCAGTGTCAATATTATTGATTCACTTGGAACCCGTTAATTGCTACAATGTTTCCGGTGATGAATCTGTTGTCCAGGAACATTTGACAATTTATTACGTCCATCATGAATTATTTACTTGATCCCAAGTGGGTAGTCAGCGTGAGTTTTATACAGTGTTCGCTGCCACACTGGGAATAATAATTTGCCCTGCATGATGACTGTACATGGCTAGGTTAATAATGATATTATAGTTAGTTATATGGTCGGTGTATAGCTGAAATACTTTCGAACGCGACGTTAAACCCTAACTCATTCACTCACTCGTCAACCTTAAACCTTGTTCTAAAGAAACCAAACACACCCAACTTTCTCCGTAACTGAGAAAGATTCACACACAAAAAATACTGAATAAAATTGTATCTGATCTCATATACTACTAATAGGAATTCTAGGGAAATTTGGTGAGAATGAAAAATGTCAATCTTCACTTCAAGAAATTAGATCTGGATACAAAAAGGTTTCACAAAAATATCGGCACGCACCTTCAACAAAGATGGCCACAACAGTTTCATTGCTTCTCGGTGGGATTCCATCGTCTTGAGCGTAGACAATGAGAAAATACACTGCAGGCGTTGTCAACACAGATGCCAAGGAAATCTCTCCAGTCTCGTTATTAATCATAAATGTGTTGTTTCTATCAACATAGTATGATATTCTGGCATCAGATTCATTCAGTGATGACGCTGTTACCTTATATACTGGGTCATCCACCCGATGTGTTTGAAATATATACACGATTGCATTTTCACCTTGAATTATAATTCTTTTCCGTTGGTAGTTATTCACAACTTTTATCACTATAATAGCCGAGCTATATATCCGGGTCAACCCGTCAACAGCATTGATACTAAGGCTATAATCGCTTCGATCGTCAAGTTTATCTTGTCTAAAAGTCACTTTGGCAGAATAAAATCTATTATACATCTGCCGAACGTCAGTGATGTCGAAATATGTAGATGTCAAATTGAACGTTATGCTGTCTCCTTCACAATATACCTGCAAAATATAGAGTCGTAAATTAACATTGACCAATCAATACAACTTTTAAGTTATAACATTTACATACATATAAATTAAAAACAATGAAAAGAACGAAGAATATCCAGTTGATTGGTCATTGATCTCGTCAATCCTTTTGGCAGATTGGAAGAGTTGGTGGGAAGTATCTTCAAAGCGTCAAAGTTTCTAGTCACGGGCATTTTGTGGCTTTTCTTATGTGTCCGTTGAGGATCAATGCAAGGGTTTTTATATTTTGGTTTTTATACTCTTAGCAATCAAAATATCAGCCTTTCAACGTCGTTTGGATTGGCAGGTTGGAAAAACTGGTGAAAGCATTATCCACACGTCAAGGTTTCCAGTCACGGGCCTTCTTCTATGTGGCTTTTCTTTTTTGTCCCTTGTGAATCAATGTAAAAGTTTTACATTTTCATTGTTTATACTCTTAGCAATCGAAATATCAGCCTATCTACTTCGTTTGGTTTAATTTGAAGTATTTCCTATCCCAATAGCTTCCGGGAAGTGCTCCAAAGTTTCAGTCATACCGTTATTCGCGGGCGATAACTCCCGCAAAAGTACCGTTCAGCCTATTCCCAATCTCAGTTTTCAAAATTCGATTCTTCAGTGAACTATAATCGTTCCGGTTCCATTACCAACTGCGATTCCTCCAATCCCACTTGACTGACTTCTAAATATAGGCGTCCGACCCGACATTGAATACTCTGCCGTAATCAACAAAAGAATTTCAACGTCAAACCGTTATACTATCGTTAACTCACGGCCCAGCGATCTCATTCAGGGCCCGAGAAAGAGAAGCAATGACTTGAACGGTTGGGGAATGGCGAATTGGAGTTATTTTTCAATCATTTGGAACATTTCAGACAATAAATGAATTTCCAAAATATTTTCTATTTCCTAGCTTCGATCGACTATCCACCTCCATGGCTTGCCGACGGGCGGTGGTTCCCTCCGGGTACTCCGGCTTCCTCCACCAATCAAACTGACTATCATCATATGAGTGAAACAACCTTGAGTGTGACGTTTTTTTAGTCGGGTGAGGGAGGACTGCATCTTGGGTTATTTGAGAGAAATCGGTTTGTTGCATAAATTTTAATGTGTGTATGTTTTAATGTGCTGGATTACTAAGTTTTTGGCTTATAATTTTGTTTGATCGTCGCTATATAGCTGAAATATTGCTGAATTCTCTCTCTCTCTCTTAAACCAAATGTCTGATCTGTCATTAGCTATATTTTTACAATTCCGATCTTCTAAACGGGCGTTTTCAAGTATGAATAAATTGGCCTTACTTTATATTGACTTTGTTTCTAGACAATAACTTCTGGAAATCTTTTTCAAATTTGGTATGTGGGTACCTCGCCTTAAGATCTCGCTTGGGATTCTTTGCTCATATGTGACGCCACCTGTGGGCCAAGTTAAAATTTTGTTTCCGGATAAAAATATTTGAAAATCTGAATGGAGGCTTTCCAAATTTGGTATGTGGATACCTTGCCTCACATCTCTCAGGGGATTGTTTTCAATGCCAACCTGTTTATAAGTGGTGCCACCAGGGGAGCCAAGTTAAACTTTTCTTTCCGGACAATAATATTTGAAAGCCTGAACGTAGTTTTTCCAAATTTTATATGTGGACACATTGCCTCAAGATCTAACTCGGAATTTTCATGTCGATCCACTCGTTTTCAATGGTGCCACCTTGGGACCAAGCCCAATTGCCCTTGCTTGGTATTTGCACGACACATTTAGTAATAGTGGGTATCTTGCCACAGGATCTCGCTTGGTGTTGCTTTCCATGATGGATACTGAACGTTACGCTTCCCAACCTTCAGACTTCAGACTTTTATTCAAGGCTAATCACAGCGCTCTCTGGGAGCAGATACAATCACAAAAATAATGAAGGGGAGTAACCCCAACGTTTTCGACGGATGTAATGTTGAATGATTCGTCGATTAGAAAAATATCATTATAATAAGTCACTACCAGGAACCAGTAGTAAACTAGATCTAACCTGTCTAATGAGTAAGCAATTAACCAGAAACCAGTGCAACATATATACAGTGACAGGGTGATGTTACTGTAACCCTGCAAGGACAGGAGGTCTTCGGTATATTTATGTAGATATAGGCAGTTTCGCTGCCTTTATTTACTATATATTACCCTGTTTGTGGTTCTAATATTTTGTCTCGCATAGTGACACAATCATAGACATATTTACCCAATGGTTTTAGGATTTCTGGATCTTCACATGAAAGTAACCATACAAATTTGTTACGGAGACTAAGTGCAGGGAAACTCTTGTTTAATGAATTGACAGAGGAGAAAAGCGTATTTCTCAATGCGGTATATGCATTACAGTCCATCAAAAAGTGAAATTCGTCTTCCACTTTACCCGAGCCACAAATTAGACAGATTCTTTTATCAGGCGGTGTCTTGTTATATCTACCTTTTTTCTATTTGTAGTTGATGGCAGCTTGTTCTCAATTTGCATAATTCAGATCTATGATGACTATTAAGGGCAGACAAATAGGGCTCGGTGTCAAATTTGTATTTAAACGTTCTATACGTACGGAGCTTATTACCAGTATTTGGGTCCGAGTGACAGTCATTCCATATATCATGGAGCCACCAAATACGAAATGAAACGCGCAATTTTTGTCATAACCTCAGACAAAATTTGACCAATGGACATATGTTGCACCTGGCTGTACAAACATTCTAGCTGAACAAAAGATAATATACTCTTTATACCAGATACTCTTTAGACCAACCAAATCCCTATTTTTAACGTTGGGGGAAATCAACAGCTCGGGTTTTCATTTCAATTATACTATGATAAAAATACCAGAATAACGTCATTCCGCAAATTATTCTAGCTAAAATTTTATCTAATATTTATTTTAACATCCGACACTTTGCATATTTAATTACATGCAGCACATTCTTTCATATTTCATTTTCCTGTTCAACTGCCATAACGCAATTAGATTCCAAGAACATTATACCAATAGATAGTGCCATCATCACTACAGTAAGGCTTTGCTTCCAGACTGTTCTAATTCTATTTATTTTGGGCTGAGGAGTTAGCTAGCCCCCTGCTCTGCTGCCCCCTCGTATTTAATTTAGAAACTGTGGATACGAACTGTCAGCATGTCGTGCTTACGCTTCGAACGTCACTAGTTCTATGCACATTTGTGTCTCCGCTTGCCACAACAGACTGCAGCACGACAAGCACCAACGCGGTGCACCAGTCTGTGAATATAGAATCATCCACGCGTATTAGGAGATGGAGGATGGGGGGGGGGATAATCATATGTGACGTACGGTAACAAATATACATGTTTATGTCTATTTGGCACGGTCAGCAACTGTTTGATTTCATCTTTTCAACACATCGCATTGTATTATGATAACGGTCTACTCAAATACCATTGTCACAAAGTGTGTATTGAGAAATGTGTTATAGGGCATATCCTTGCATTGTATCGTCTGTAAATTATGTATTTGATAAATCAGCAGATTGTTTATAGATGTATATTGTCCTGTATGCAATTTTATTGAAACTTGCAGGAATCAATTGGGTTTCTGGTCTATTATATATGGCCCGTGTTCAAGTTGGAATTAACTTACCGTTTAGATTTCGTGAGTCATCACAGCAGTTCAACTTTTGAGGAATAGAATTCAACTAAACCTATTTTCGAAGGCCAATCGGGATTGTATAGCTTGTGTCAGGCACGCTACTGTCAGTAAACTGTTCAAAGGAAAAACGATTTTCTCCTCTGACCGGCTGGGATTCGAACTAAGGTAGTTACGTTCCCACTATCCACTAGACCACCAAGCATGTCCGTTTAAACAAACTTCAGATGTGTATGCCCGTCAGTGAGTGAGTGAGTGAGTGAGTGCGACAGTGAGTGAGCGAGCAAGTGCGTGAGTGAAAAAGTGAGTGATCACTGAATCTGCATCAGGATGATATACAAGCGTCTAGTCCGTCATTCACTTTTTCAGTCGTCGTCCATTAAGAATTTCTGCGTCTATAATGCAAAGTCCTAATTCATATAATAGCATTAGCACCAAATTAAAAGAATAAATCAGAGTATATATAAAAATAGGCTAGTTTTCTGCAGGAGAGAAGCGATCAACAGTTTTCAATGATGCTGACAAGACATAAAATATAAAAATATTCTAAATGATTCTGATTCTGATCAGTATTCTAAATCCATACGATTTTTTTGAAAAGTCGTTATCCAGCATATGATATATCTGGTTCACGATAGTGCCTGTTCATTGAGCACTATGAGGATCGTATAATACATCGGTTCATACGGCCCCTATAGCTCCGGGTTAAACGGAATTAGACACAAGTTACGAAACGTAACGCCATAGATCTTGCTCGTATTTTGCTCTCAGCATGTGATATGTATCGCCAAATTTGAGAAATTGTGTGGAAGCGCTTGGAGTTATAGCCCTGTTTTATAAGTTTCTGCAATAATGATTTGTGAAGTTGATTAAAATCGTCACATTTAACACTGGATCTTGCGAATGTTACTGCGTGATATATGTATACGACATATGCAGACTCCCACTGAACTATTACTATCCAGGTAGGGATAGTTTCCGATGTCCCATCTGTTGAGGAAACCTAGCTTTCGGTTGCGTTACATTCGTGAAACGATAACCCCTTCGACATAACTGCGTTGATCCTCTATCCCAGTTTCTAGCTTTCTGTGTTGTTATAATATTCTTGTATGTAATCATTTAATTTGAACAGAGCCTAAACTGCTGATTGAGAAGAATGAGACGATATCTCGATATTGAGATACAACTACGTGTGACAGTCATAATCCAGTTCTAGATGGCATCTCAGCCGAGACACGGCGTACGGCAGAATTACGGTACCGGAATGTTTGTGTTTTTTTCAGAAGGGAACCATCGTTACTCTGTCCAGAAAACTGCGATTTTAATTAACATATGTTACCGGGATTTTGCATAGATGAATGATCGGACATTTACATTTGAACGCTGTTTGAAAAATCCTTTGGATACTCACGAACATGAGAATCAATCGATTTCGCCACAACTGGTCAATCTGCCCAAACTGTCATTTTGTCAATGCACCAACTATATGTGCAACGACTGTTATCTTAAAACGACAAAAAATTACCCTAAAAAAAACGGAAGTGCTTATTCACCTGTCCAACTAATTGTCCAACTTTATATGGGCCGGTGGTCCAGTTGTAAGGATTGCCTCTGAAAACCGGCGGAGGATCTGAAACGATAAAACCTTATGTTCTTATATCACTTGAAGATGGAAGATATGTAATATACTAAGCTTTTACGATCGTTCATATTCACTGTTCAAATGTTAGCTACGCGAAAGTTTTGGTACAGTAATCTTGTATTTACCATGTTTACACCGCGTTGAGGCGTTTGCTCGTTCAGACACCCTCGATACCCATCTATTAACATCAGATGAGTTACTTATTAATGTAATGCTAATATGTCATCACAGCTCCCGAGCTAGCGAAACTAATTCCGCTTAAGCCGGTGCTAGGGACCGTGTGGTTACTTCAGAGTTTCCACATGAACAGCTACTGAGCGCTGCTGAGATATCAAGGATACGTAGAATCCTCCGTAATCTAGTATTAATGCGAGGTGCCGAGGGGGCTCTATTGTGTAGTCATATGGTTGCTTTTTAGTCGTTTATCTCATATATCACCATAGTCTGAAGCCCAAAGATAGAGATATTTCCGGAAAAAAACTTCGGGGTAAGCCTAAACGATCAATATCTACCATCATGGCAAATTTTACGCTCTGTCTTTTGAAAAGAACACGTGTTCCCGAGTCTATAAACACAATTGTATAGGTCAGTGACCGATGTGAATAAAATTCGATGTCTGACCCCGATTACATGGTATCCACCTAAATGAACTAATTGCTAATGGCTCTGGTAACTATAATAAGATCATAATACGTTGTTAATCGTATATGATGCTAAGAATTGCAATAGATAATAAAATCAGTTTAAAAGAGATTTGATAACCCGGAAACAGTGAACGATAACTCACTCGACATTATTAATATCTCTCCTGACAAATTATGAATACCGCTCTTATCTAAAATATTCAATATTCAGCCGTCGTCCATAAAAGAATTTCCGTTTCAATAATCGAAATATCTATTACATGTGACAGCTCCAACCAAACTGACTGTCCCCATATGAGTGACACAACCTTGAGTGTGATATTAAGGCAAATCCCTCCAAAAAATCTCAATTCTTAATGAGTATGAAGTAGAAAATAAAGATGTCAGCAAGACATGAAGATGTTCTACGCTTGAAATCCTAATCATTGACCATCACTTTTATCCAGATCAATTACCAAGTCGTTTACCAAAATATGTATCTCAGTCGCGATTTGATTGTGACTGTTCATTTGTACACCATGGAGATGTAAGACATATTATATTCAAACGGATGCAAACCCGAATTAGGTGAAACTTGTGAAAAGTTATCAAATGTAGAATAATCTTGCACGCTACGACTGTATTTTTCCCGTCATGGTACGATATATATCACAGAATTTGATAAACTGTGAATGGTGCGTTGTTTGACAAGTTTCTTGTTTTTGATTGAAATCGCCACAGTCAGCACATGATCTATCAAATGTATACGCCTTGTGCCGGTCTTTCTGGAGTATTCCTCTCTATAAATGGGTAGTTAACTATGCCAAACTCGTAATCGTCTCTATTGTCGTAGAGTTGACTCGAGAGAAAGTTCAGATCATTCTTTTAAACGTTTAGGTTCAAATATAATATTCCGTCTGAGCTATCAGCAGTTCCCTTCAAATCCAGTGACAGCGTCGCTAATATAGGGAATAGCGGGTGCGAGGAAATCGTCTGTACAGCGTTTGGTGAATGAGAAGGAACGGGTTTTGGAATGCCTATCTTTGGACAATATGTGTATACAGGCGTATTCATATGAGAACAGATATAGGTCTGTCAAACGTGGCGCCCAATTTATACCCATTGGGATAACTATACGCTTATGGTACAAGATATTGCTAAATTCACAAAGATATTGTCAGCGCCAAATTTAAACAATTCTATAAACATAGAATCATCTAAAGATGTGTAGTAGAACGCAAGAAAGCAACATACCGGTGACCAGCTTTATTGAACACCGATATTACTACTGCACTAAAGCGTTCAATGAGGTCCTGATGAGGAATACTAGTATAGAGAGTCGATAAATCTCAAGGCGATATCTGTCTATATACAAGAATATGTCTCAGAATACAATAATGATCCGAATTTTTTTTTTTTTTTAAATGGTCATTTTTGTCTTCTTGGACATATTTGACTAGGGAATTGTCTCACCTGAGGAGACAGTTGTGCTGTGGTGCTGTGCTACGGTGTCAACCACGAGAACTGCAGTGATCAACGCCAGCCAGTAGATATGTATGGCAATGCCTTTGTACCGTGACTTCGACGACATCTGAAACAAATTATAGACATATATTATACTGTTTTGGTCGATACGAATGCCAACACAGGGCTATTCTATGGAAAACAACATCTTTGTTGCTATGGGACAGATTTCGTTGGAGATACTTTCAAATTTTTCAGTAGTAGTAGTAGTAGTAGTAGTATATTGATTTGAATTCTTTGGCTGAACTTTGTTGTATAGAAAATATACGCCTATGACTTAACATATCAAAATGAAATATTATACTGTGTTTTGGTCGATACGAATGCCAACACAGGGCTATTCTATGGATAACAACTTCTTTATTGTTATGGGACTGAGGTTTCGTTGGAGATACTTTCAAATTTTTCATTAGTAGTAGTAGAAGTAGTAGTAGTAGTAGTAGTAGTAGTAGTAGTGCAGTATAGTAGTAGTAGTATATTGATTTGAATTATTTTGCTGAACTTTGTTGTATAGAAAATATATGACATATATTGTTGTATATGACTTAACATATCAAGATGAAATATAATAAAAATATATGTCGCTGATGTTATTCTGCTGTATAATATGCATGTATCTTTAGAAAAAAAAATTAAATACATATAAATTTTATACAATTTTTTTCTCCATTCCTTGTATAGTTGTGTTTTTATGTGTTTTGGTGTGTTTTCTTGTGTCGAACTCTTCAAAATTTGTATAATAGTCTTTTTATAAGAATATATATGGGAAAATGGAATATGTACATATCAAATTGAAATATAAAATGAGTAGTTTGATGAGCTACGTGTATATTCTAAAACAACCAGTAGTATTTTAAATACGTAGTAACATATAAGTACAATAATAGGGTTTTTTAGTATTTATTATCTTCAGCAAATATAGATAAATTGTCCGCACTATACTTTATACAGTTAAATTTCATTTTTCGATTTTGAAACTGATATAATAGCGCTTTTGTTGCGGTATTCTCGAGTTTACTGCACCTGAAATAATCTCGAGGAAAATGTCTTTAAAATGCGTATAATAGTTTTTTATAAGATCTTAGATAGGTAAACAATACCGGAATGTACAAACCAAATTGAAATATAAGAATACGTTGAGGCGCCATGTGTATACTATAACACAACCAATAGTATTTTAAATAGGTAGTTATATAAACGAGAGATCCTGAAAGATCTTGGCGCCCACCATTGTCTGATAATTGTAAGCTAATGGCAAGAGGATCTTTTTGTCCATTGTTACTAAGAACAAACGATTGATTTGTAATTTTGTTTGCAGAATTTCGAATTTGAACGAAACAGATCGAAAAGGGGACACTGGAAAACACTAAGATATTATCTATCTAAGGTTCAGGAGTTTCAAGATTTCTAGAAACTGTAGTTGATGTCGGTTGTTACAAGTGAAATGAGCAAAGTTAGTCTGAAAGTGAATGTCCCGAGGATCCTTCGTCTTCGTTTTGTAGTATTTTTATTTTTTTTGCACGTATCATCATTGGGTACTGGAAGCGAAGACTAATCTCTTTGACACTTTGGCATGAGCCCTGATTATCTCCCTTGGATCGAAACACGCAGTAGTCTACAGTTGTCGAGTTGTGATGTTCTTTCACAAGAGTGACGTCCCTTCGGCAGACAAAACGGTGGGGCAGTTCACTTGCAACGGCATGGGCTAAAGTAAACTGATTTAAACTTTGAAGAAATACATTTTAATTCGGAATCATTTGAACTCCTTGATATAGAAGGTGAAAGTATGGATATTCTCTATAGTCAATATATAGAATATGCCCAATCGTTTGATAAGCCGACTCTTGTGATGCAACGTCACAACTCGGGAATACAGTATTAGTTTGAAGCGTAAGTTGGATTTTCGAATCGGACCAAAAAGGTATCTTGCACAACTGGACCACAAGGGGAACCTGTATACCAAATTTGAGAAAGATCTATGCAGCACTTCCTGAGAAATCACGATAAAATTTCATGGGGAAATCAAAAATGGCCGTCTGGATTGGATTGATATTGATTTTTCGAATCGGACCGAAAAAAGGTATCTTGCACAACTAGACCCCAAGGGGAACCTATGTACCAAATTTGAGAAAGATCCATGAGGTACTTGAGTAATCACGATAACAAAGTTTCATGGGGCAATCCAAGATGGCCGCCTGGAGGCTATATTGGATTTTGGAATCGGACCAGAAAAGCTACCTTGCACAACTAGACCCCAAGGGGAACCTGTGTACCAAATTTGAGAAAGATCCATGAAGTAGTTCCTGAGAAATCGCGGTAACAAAGTTTCATGGGGAAATCCAAGATGGCCGCCTTGTGGCCATATTGGATTTTCGAATCGGACCAAAAAGGTATCTTGCACAACTAGACCCCAAGGGGAACCTGTGTACCAAATTTGAGAAAGATCCATGAAGTAGTTCCTGAGAAATCGCGGTAACAAAGTGTCATGGGGAAATCCAAGATGGCCGCCTTGTGGCCATATTGGATTTTCGAATCGGACCAAAAAAGGTATCTTGCACAACTAAACCCCAAGGGGAACCTGTGTACCAAATTTGAGAAAGATCCATGAAGTAGTTTCTGAGAAATCGCGGTAACAAAGTTTCATGGGGAAATCCAAGATAGCCGCCTTGTGGCCATATTGGATTTCGAATCGGACCAAAAAAGGTATCTTGCACAACTAGACCCCAAGGGGAACCTGTGTACCAAATTTGAGAAAGATCCATGAAGTAGTTCCTGAGAAATCGCGGTAACAAGAATTGTTTACGGACGGACGGACGGACGGACGGACGACGGACGGACGACGAACCACGGACGAAAAGTGAACAGCCCACCATCTGCTTTTTTTCTTTATTTTTATTGTTGTCCATACATAGTGGAGCATACACTGCTAAGAAGGCGGCAATACATAATGTATACATTAAATGCGGAGGCATGAAAACATGATATGGTACAAAGATATCCCTTTAAATGTTAAGAGCAAAAATAATACAAGTACAATGTATTATGCAATCTTGCAAGATAACATTTACTTTTAACCTCAGTAAATCTAGTTTAATTTTTCGTTTATACCGTATACAAGATCTTTGAAATGAGAAAAAGTGACATGTCACACGTCATCGACAGTACTTCTTTTAGCCTGCCCGCCTCCGGTGAACTGCCTCTGACACAGGCATAAATCACCAAGTATGACTGATAAGTATGCCTGCTAATATATTAGTGTTTAATCGGCAGTACTCGATAACTCGGCACAGAGATCTAAATATAGATTTAGATGAATAAAGAAAAATAGCGAGAATTAGAATTTCTCGCTTTCGTAGACAAATTTTATAACTGATTTAAAAACATCCAGTTGATTAATTGTGGGTTCAAGTTCCGAAGACATTGTAGGGTGGGTAAATCAAGCCGAAGTATGATATCGAAGAATGATGCTCTGCTTTTGTTGAAGGCAGAGCATATGAATAAATAGTGTGCAACTGTATCTGGGACTAGGCATATGTTACATAGTCCAGTTGGATGTTTTCCGATTATTCACAGATAGGAATTTGTAGCGATATGCCTATCACGTATACGTATCAGCAGGGCGTGTTCTACTCTAGAATTTAATGAATATTATTTACAGTTGTTTAGTACTGGTTAAACAGTGTGGTAGAAACGACCGAGTTTATCAATTTGTGTTGCCATATTTTGATTATTTCTTTGCTGATGCAGCCCATCATCTTCGAGATTGACAGCCCGATGTTGATGGATACTCGGTTTACTTTGATAGCGAGTTTGTCGAAGTGGTCTGCCATTTCATTTCCCATAGATGTTGATATGACCGGGTACCCATTCGAAATGTACATATACATTATAATAGCAAAGTGTGGTGAGAATGAACAAAATTTCATATATTGGGTGATTCGTGCAAATGGGTCTAATGTCCCTAAGAGCTAAGAGTGCACTGAATGAGTCTGCATTTCCTGACGGTAAGCAATCGCTGATCCATTTCAGAGCCATCGGAATAGCGATTAGATCGGTTGTGTAGATTGAGATGTAATTTTGCAGACGCTTGTAGTTGAAGTAGTTTAATTCCGGGTCGACAAACGCAGCCCCCGTTAATCCGGTTTCGGGGCATTTAGACCCCTCAGTGTATAAGTGCAAGTATTGTTAGAATGACTATAATTATTCGCACACACTTCGCCTAGTTTTATTGGTTCAGATGTTTTTATTCTATTGTGCAGTTCTGTGAACATAGGGAGATAAGGAGCCAGGGTGAAAATGTGGACGGGATGTTTTTTTTTTTTTAGGAGTTCATAGTTTAAGCCGAGATCAAATAATAATTTGGTAGATCGTATGCTGAAAGGTTCCGTCCTCTTTGTCCATCATCCAAAAACCACTTTCAGCATCCTACCTCAACCCGCGGTATAGAAAAAATTCATAGTGATATTCTGTTAGACTATAGATAGACGCATCCTCCTGCGGTGGGTGACCAGTCTGAAACATGGGTAGCTAATGTGCTAGAGGCACTTATAGCGGATCACGCAACTTGACCAAACCCCCGAAAATTAGGAGGTAGGGGTAATATATGACAGCATATTTCCACTTCTACTGCATTTTATGTTACATGCAAGATATTATTATGTAGGTATGTATATGGGCTACCAACCGATGGATAACATGTTGATTGGTCAAAACCCGTCTGTCATGTATGTCAGTCGGACATTACCTTGAATTTAGAATGAAAATTAGGGTACGTTTTCGGTCCATACTCCATGTAAGAGAGCACGAGATTGGGCCATTAATTAACCCTCCTTGTAAGAAGACAGTGTAAAAACGACACTTTGAAAGATATGTATATTATGCAGTTTGTCTCGATAGGGGCATTACCCCCTTCCATAAGACGACAGTGTTAAAACGACACATGTGAGGTACCAGGACTATTCTCCTTGCAGAACGATTTTCTATAACGACATTCTAAAACGACACTTTCACTGAATCATTTAAGTACAGCCATGCTTAGAAATATTGTCAGGGCCATTCTAACTTGTAAGATGAGAACGATAGTCTAAAAACGACACTTTGAAAGCGATGTATATTTTTTAAAGCGACAGTCTAAAAGCGACACTTCATCAGATATGTTTATTTCATTAAGCGAGTCTATCAATGACACTTCATCAGATGTGTATATTTCATAAAGCGATAGTCTAAAAACGACATTATTTCTCTATACTTTCCATGATGGCACAGTGTATGGACACTCACCTTGAAAGACGACAGTGTAAAAATGACAGTTTCAAAGATATGTATATTATGTACAGTTTCTCTCGATAGGGGCATTACCCCCTTCCATAAGACGACAGTGTTAAAACGACACTTGTGAGGTTACACCAGGACTATTCTCTTCCCAGGACGATTTTCTATAACGACACTGTAAAACGACACTTTCACTGAATCATCTAAGAACAGCCATGCTTAAGAAATATTGTCAGGGTCATTCTTACTTGTTAGATGACGACAGTCTAAAAACGACACTTTGGAAGCGATGTATATGTTTTAAAGCGACAGTCTAAAAGCGACACTTCATCAGATATGTATATTTGATAAAGCGACAGTCTATAAACGACATTATTTCTCTATGCTTTCCATGATGGCACAGTGTATCGACACTCACATTAAATGGAATATAACAGCGATACTCTCAAATATTGTCAGGCTTAACTATAAATATCCCAGATGACCATACATTCCACCCACATTTACACTAAATGAAATAACATACTGTCAAATGAACTGTCAAAGCGGTGTTACACAGTAATGTACATCAACTCTGACAGTGTCTTAAGCGGGGTTAGGGAGCAATGTCCACCTCATGGACGGTGAAAGCAGGTTTAGGGAGGTACGTTTGTCAATAGTTGTCTTTGAACATGGTTAGCAGGTTAGGGAGCATTCTACATGTATTCCAGTATTAATATTTAATCTCACAAATAACACAGGTTCATCCTCCAATGATAAAAAACATGTGTAGCGGGTTTCATAATCATCCACTGACAACTGACAACTTAAGCAAACTTTGCATGTACACATGTACATGTGCATTTCAGCTAAACCAAAAACTCTATTCTTACCTTTTAACATTGGAGCACCCATACAATCCCCTGGGGCACTGCTCATTGCTGGCTGGAATCCTCTTGCTCCATGGAATACCCCACTGCCATATTTTTTTTTTATTTCAAAAAAACTAAAAAAATTGTATTCTTTCAGACCTGCATGTAGGTCTATTCCATTAATAAAGTAACGGTAAGGCAGTAATGTACCTGTACTTCAACATCAAAAGCAGGTTATGGAGTAGTGTACCAGCACTGGTGCATCAACTGAGTACAATACAGCATCAAAGTCGTGTAAAATATACCTTTTATGCAGTCCTTTTCTTATGCAGCAGCTTGTGCAAATTTTACCTCCTTTTCACATGGCCTTAATTGCTACCCACCAATACAACAAACAGAAATAACTTTTTAAAATTTATTCTCTTTGCAGCTTCCTTTCTTCAACATAAACATGCATTGTTTACTGTACAATTAAATCACATTCTGATCAAGGGGCATACAATTCCTTGTTATCTTCTGCATATAAACATGCATCACATTCTCATCAACGGGTATACAACTTTACATAACATGGAAATGCACATCTTCGCTAGTCAAGTCCACTACATCATGAAATTCATTACAGGGCCTTGGTGTTCATGGCTAAATTGACTTTTCCATTATCCTACATGTATCTAGTGGGACTTAAAATCACCAGCACGTATTCTTAGTGGCAGTGGCATCCCGCGCATGAATTAGGTTCCAAATCGAAAAACACCAAGGCGACGTAGGCAAATCCATGATAGTAAAAATGGAAAATGTGTACCAATTACGGTAGCCATATATCACACCCTTCTCAACAGACTTACAGCTTATAATACTAACATTAACATAAAATAACCCATTCAAACTGTTACTCTTATTCCTACGAAGTAGGCTACAGATCGCAAATTGTCCGGTAATGAGTCAGTGAGTGAGTGAGTCAGTCCATCCGAGTCCTTTCGTCGGCAAAATAAGGAGAACCATTGACATTAGAACCTTGATTTTTGGCACGAACGTGCATTAGGGCATTGTTACCAACAAGTTCTGAGCTGACCGAATTCTGCTGAGAATTTGATTTATAATTATTTTTTTTATTATTTATTGATAGCTCAGCGAGTGCACTGTCATGCCCATCGGGAACCCTTGGCTGTATGTTTCACTGTATATATAACACAGTATAAAACGTGATGGGATAATGAAATAGGAAATGCTAATTTTCCATCATTTGTTAGTGCATTTAACTACACTGCTATTACCAACTTGCCAGCCTACACACAATTCAGTATATTGCTAGAGATATATGTAAGCTGTGGCCTTTAACGTGTATCCTATTTCACATCCTTGAAACATTTCCTCACAGATCACATCAGGCGTCAAATTCAGGTCAAGTTACAGTTACGCACTGTTGGTGAAATATACTACATCAACCAATTAAGTCAGCCGAAGAAAGAAAGATGTGGCATCATCCTTCAGAATAGTCTGCGTGAGCAACAACGATAAAAGTTTACTGAGGGTGAAACAAAGCCATGACGGCATGTGCTAGTTTAAAGTGTCTTAATTTATTTTCTTTGGGTAGAATTTAACTAGATAAAGTAAGTAGACGCTATTTATTCGTCTTTGTACCGATTATGCTCAGGAGAATGGCATGAAATCATTATCTTGTGCAGAGAAGGTGTTGGTCTTGAGTTGAATTACCGTAAACTACATAAATGCTACCTTTCTACTATAGTACTATATATAAAAATTTGTTGTATTGTTGGGAAAATAATGCGATTCAAAAAGTTGTTTTGATCCTGGACAAGGGCACTGAAAACCATTAAAGAGATCGATATATTTTCACACGTAAAGTTTGAAATCTACTGAACTTTTTTATTATTCAATCTGTTTTCTTTAGTTAACAAATTGTAAAATTAAATCGGCGATAGTTATTTATTTTTGGAATGAAGGCGCAGCAGGAGATTGTTACAACAAGTCTTGAACTGACCTACTTTTGATGAAAATTTCTGATGATTTTTGATGAAAATCACTGGCGATTCTGACTTGGGCGGTGCCCATCTTAATATAGGCAGGATTCTAACTGGGGGCGGGGATTTCCAAGAGTTCAGTTCGCGTTCCGAGTCCTAATGCCTACTCTACTTCGTAGGTCCTGTGACGTTAGTCACACTGCTCATGTGATATAACTGCGTAACTTAATCAGACTATTTCTGTTTTCCTCTGCGTAACTGCGAAAGTATCTATCTCTGGAGTTACTGGAATTACACAATTATGCAGGGTAAATGTAAAACAGAAGGAGTAAATTGCCGGAGTTATGCAGTTATGCTGGAAAAGGAATCGTACTTGGTGCATCGAATGATGTTACACAGTTATGCTGAGAAAAAGCGAACGGGTCTTACGAAGGTATGCCGAGAAAAAAAGGATCTAATAAAAAGAAGTGGCTTTTACTGGAGGAAATGTTGTTTCAGTTGTAGATAGCATTTCTAGATTAAACACATGCTGCTGATTACATGCACATGTACTGTCAGTCAGTCATACATTGCTCAATAATTATATAGCATTTCTTGGTTTAACATACACATTACTCTATTCTTTAGCATTATTCACTGGCTCTAGTATTTCTAGGTTTAATAGATACATGAAGTGTTTCACAGATTAAATGTTCATTCAGTCTCTCTACATAACCCACCGACTCATAGCATTTCTCGGTTTAACAGATACAGTAGGTACAAATTCTTACAGACTCCATACCATTTCCTGAGTTATGCATCAAGTTACTCAATTATGCTCAGCAAAGGGGAATGAACCATATTGAAAAGAAAAGAGGTTTATAACCGAAGTTACGCTAAGCAAAAGAGAAAGGGTCTGATGAAGTTACGCAGTTACACTCTCAGGAAAACAAGTTTATAGCCGGAGTTACGCTAAAGCAAACGAGAAAGAGTCTAACGAAGTTACGCAGTTAGGCTGAACAAAAATAAATGGTCCAGCACCGAAGATACGCAGTTACGCTGTCTGAAAGAAGTCAAAAGCTGGAGCTACGCAGGTATGCTGAGAAAAAGGGAAATTCATCGAAGTTACAGTTTCTCAGGAAAAAATAGGTTGTTTTTTTTGCCAGAGTTACGCTGTCGGAGAAAGAGAAAACTGTAGCTGGAGTTAAGCAGTTATGCTGAGAAAAAGAGATCGGGCTGGCAAAGTTATGTAGTTATGCTGAGAAAAAGGGAAAAGGTGTTACTGTATACTCAAGAATATACTACTATTGTAACATTGAGCATAAGTCCACTGTATATCCGGCTTGCCATCTTCATGGACATGTCTGCCCCAGCTCTTGTGACTTCTTACATGAAAGAATGACCCACATAACATAGGCAGAACATTAACCAATATAATATAAATTGGCTATTTCAAATGAGAAAACAATTAATATACATGTACAACATGTTGCAAAAGTAGATTTGTACAAATGATATGGGAATGCTCCTGATAATATTTCCAAGCACTGCTATCATTTAATCAAAGTGTCGTTTTTAGAGTGTCGCTGTAGAAAATATACATATCTTATGAAGTGTCGTTTTAACAGTGTCTTCTTACAAGTGAGAATGCCCCTGGTAATATTTTCCATCATACTTACAATATATAATTCAATGAAAGTGTCGTTTTTAGAGTGTCGCTGTAGAAAATATACATACATGTATCTCATGAAGTGTCATTTTAACAGTGTCGTCTTACAAGTGACAATGCCCCGTGGTAATATTTTCAACCATAATTACAATATATAATTCAATGAAAGTGTCGTTTTTAGTGTGTCGCTGTAGAAAATATACATATCTTATGAAGTGTCGTTTTAACACTGTCGTCTTACAAGTGACAATGCCCCTGGTAATATTTTCAACCATACTTACAATATATAATTCAATGAAAGTGTCGCTTTTAGTGTGTCGCTGTAGAAAATATACATATCTTATGGAGTGTCATTTTAACACTGTCGTCTTACAAGTGACAATGCCCCTGGTAATATTTTCAACCATACTTACAATATATAATTCAATGAAAGTGTCGCTTTTAGTGTGTCGCTGTAGAAAATATACATATCTTATGAAGTGTCGTGTTAACACTGTCGTCTTACAAGTGACAATGCCCCTGGTAATATTTTCAACCATACTTACAATATATAATTCAATGAAAGTGTCGCTTTTAGTGTGTCGTTGTAGAAAATATACATATCTTATGAAGTGTCGTTTTAACAGTGTCGTCTTACAAGTGACAATGCCCCTGGTAATATTTTCAACCATACTTACAATATATAATTCAATGAAAGTGTCGCTTTTAGTGTGTCGCTGTAGAAAATATACATATCTTATGAAGTGTCGTTTTAACACTGTCGTCTTACAAGTGACAATGCCCCTGGTAATATTTTCAACCATACTTACAATATATAATTCAATGAAAGTGTCGCTTTTAGTGTGTCGCTGTAGAAAATATACATATCTTATGAAGTGTCGTTTTAACAGTGTCGTCTTACAAGTGACAATGCCCCTGGTAATATTTTCAACCATACTTACAATAGATAATTCAATGAAAGTGTCGCTTTTAGTGTGTCGCTGTAGAAAATATACACATCTTATGAAGTGTCGTTTTAACACTGTCGTCTTACAAGTGGCAATGCCCCGAGTAAAATTTTCAACCATACTTACAATATATAATTCAAGGGAAGTGTCGCTTTTAGTGTGTCGCTGTAGAAAATATACATATCCTATGAAGTGTCATTTCCCAGACTGTCGCTCTGGCAGGAGAATAGTCATGCTTCTCCATATATGTTGTTTTAACACTGTCGTCTTACAAGGGACAATGGACCTGATAATATTTCCAACCATGGCTGTTACATGTTTCAATTAAATGTATGATTTCACGCAGTGAGACCTCCACCAGTCACGAAGATCCACTGTATATAAATAAACACAGAGAATTCTCGTGCTCTCTTACATGGAGTAGCAACCATGTTTTCCCTATTGTCAGCTGTATACACTGAAAATATAAATATAAAAAATATATATCTGTAGATTCTCTACAGACCATTTGGCAAATAATTTCGTCATCTGCTGGTTAATACGCAGATGAAAGGACATCTGTAGCGATTTTGTGAAATTGTTTTCTCATGAGAAACATCCTTATGTTGTGTTATAAGGATAATCCAATGAATGGGTCAGAAGTTCACATCAACACTTTGATTTTACATGAACTTTTGTACATTAGGATCAAATGATAAGCAACATACTGACAGAGCCACATGACTTCACAGTATAGTATTTTGGTTAACCTATTCTAAAGTACATATCAAGAATATAACGATTCGTGATATGTGTTGTATCTCAGGTACGCTTTTATTGTACTTGTTCATGTGGCAAATTGGATGACATGACCACATGGCCCCTAGCACCGGCATGAGCGGCATTAGATACAAATCTAGAGAGCTATGATGGAAATGCTCTGACAACTCGTATATTGGTAATTGGTGAGCTATGGCGCTGGCAGTATTGGAAAATGCAGGTTTCGAACTGTTGAATATCACTATACTAGCATTTCATTTATCAGACAAATGTTGTGCTGATTAGCATCCTTGTTACAACGCTTTGGCACATGCGGTTAATTACATTGATCTACATTGCATGTCGCATTTGTTTAATGGACTTAATTCCATTGGTCGAAAGTGGCTTATAGTCGACTCTTTCAGTTAACTTTCTCGCTTTACTATTAATGTAAAAATCTATAAGAGTTTTGCAATTTGTTACCAATAAGTATGTTTCGACTTTATAATAAGGAATTTTGTCAGTTGCGGTGTTTTTTTATTCTGTGTTCACAAAGAAATGGTCAAGACTGTTTATCCCCACCCCCATATGCCAAAGACAAATCCGTATGGGAACAATGAAACCTGTGAGGGCCCATCGCAAGCCTTTCTAAAGTGGGTGATGCAATTCAGAAATGACTATATTGAAGACAAATTTCAGCCCTTTAGCCAGATGCTACATGATATAAACAATCATTTGATAGGTTAATCTATCTGCAAAATGTCTCTTTGGACTGAATTTTTTTATTCTTGGCGGTGTTGTGAGATGTTATATCCGTGATCGAATTTTCAATGATTCTGGTCAATTCTGTAAATAACTAATTATAAGAAGGTTGATTTTCGATATATTATTGATTGTGCTGTATTGCTGTCTGGCCACCTACAGTTACGGGTCACATTGACGCCCAGAGTTAGAGGCTCTTTAATGGCTAATGTAGTCAGAGCGACTTCCTGGATTGTCATCGTGACCTCTTAGGAATATCCAGTCACTGGTTCCTTCTAATTTAGTCCATTTAACAATCGTGTAACTGCTTTAAAGAAGATGTTTTAGAAATGGCGGCATAGTCACCCGGATCAACCCATCATATTTCCTTCTCTCCCAACGTATACATATGCATTTCGGCATAGAGTCTGCCATGTGATGGCACTCCATATACGCGTGAAATATATGATGCCCATAAAAAGGATTTAATGTCAGAGGATGATAGTGTGGCATCTGGAACTCTGTGTAGGGATCAACATTTTTTATGTACATACAGGTAGGCCATTTATATAAATTAGGTCATGATAATCGGACAAAAATTAGTACAAGGGATCGCTTCAAATGTGCTCGTATGAAGCCTCAATGTTCAAAGATGTGCAGCTCAGTCTGATTAAATTAAGACCTATCAAGCCGCTTCGCTCAGAACGGAGCGGCATCAGACTGTGGGCAACCCATCTACAGTAGCTTTAGAGTAGCATGTACGCCATCAAATCTAGAGAGATCAAATGCGGACCATTATTAAAAGGGACGGCGAAACAGCGGGTGCAATAATTCCAAACGAAAAAATATAGTAAACAGTAGATCTTGATCTACTATATAGTTTTGACGATTTCTCGGGGAGAATGACAAATGTGATAATCGAACCATCAGAATGCAACATATCGCAGCGTTTTGTATCTATCTGAAATCTCAATAATTTTCCAGGAGGGACGTCTGGATAAGTCTTATGACGTCCTTAAATATAGAAAATGAATGCTGAGCTTATCTCGTTTTACATCTAGTTTTGAAAAATGGGAAGGCCTATGATGCAATCCAAACATGGTTCGGGATCGGAGTTCCTTACCTTCACCAAGAACTAAGAAACTTTTCACAAATCGAAAATATATACTGTGAAAATGCACAGGAAAAAGCATTTTACATCTAGATTGGAAAACGAATTCGAGAGGTAGAAACCGCTGGTCCCAATAGGGAGAAGCAAATGATATCTTTCTATACCCGTATATACATATCACTCTAAAGTAAAAAGAAAGGTCTAAAAGTTTTTCAAAGCCAAATATTCCGTCAAAATGCACCGGAATACACCATTCTACAAAATTTAGTTATAGAACAATTCCATGGGGGATCCGGTCGTTCTCTCATGGCTCTCCGGCTTCCTGGCTTCCTTCACCAAAGAAACTGGCTGTCACCATATGAGTGAAATAGCATTGAACGTGACATAAAACAAATCCCCACAGGAGGGACCATATTTATGTAGCAAGAACCTTCAGAAACCTTTCTGCGTTCAAAAAAGTTCTCCAAAGCCTCGATATGATGTACTCGATATTTGCTCCAGAAATCCATGATGATGCCCAGAACATCATGTAGAGGAAACCGTGTCAGACAAACATCAAACTACATACAGGTACATGGCCAACAGATAGTCCGCATGTATTTATTCCATGCAGATGCCATTAACTAGCAAAAACACAGGAAGGAAGCAATCAGAGATTGCTCAATTGTATGCCCCCCCCCCCCCCCCCCGTTCCACTTTAATCCGACACTGCCCCGCCATTGTTCTGCATTTCTTTATTGGTTGGTGGAGGCCTAATTTGGATAATTATAAAAATTCTGTCTCAGTCACTTTTTTGCCATGCCTCACATAATACATATTCCAAGTATTAAGCAACAAGTGATACTACGATGCTTCGATGCAAGATGGTCGCCAGGGCTTTCGCCAAATCCGAAAATGTGACCTGGTTATGAGACCTACATTCATTGGGAGTATATTGTGGTGAAATTATGAAGCGATCAGTGAACTTTGAATTTTGCACCCAATTCACTGTTTTTGGGGCAATTTCATACTTCTGGACCTATGTTGTCTGCTTTGGAATGTAGAATAACATATAATATAGCCATTTTCCTGGTTCAAATCGGTTATGGACTGAGATCCAGCTTGGACAAATAAATATATCCCATTCACTTAGGTTTAAACAAAGGGCCATAACTCTTGAAAATATAACCGAAAACAGAGTAACTTCAACCTGCGAGATCCGAGACCCAGACTTACAAATCCTAATTCACAAAGATTTGAAGAAAAAAGGGCCATAACTCTTGAAAATATAGGCGAAATGTGGAGAAACTTCACGCTGCACAACTACAGGGCACTGACCACACATCCTGCAAATTTCATACTTGTCCATACAATATTAACCAAGATACAGCCCGGACAAGTCCCATTCACAGAGATTTCAGAAAAAGGGCCATAACTCTTGAAAATTATACCGGAACTCGGAAAAAACTCTACGCTGCACAACTACGAGCCACTGGCCACATTCCATGCAAGTTTCAATCCTGTCCATCAAATATTAACCGAGATATTGCCCGGACAAGATATTCGGACGGACAGATGGACAGACGGACGGACAGACGGACAGACGGACGGACAAAGCGGTCGCTATATGCCCCCCCCCTCTAGTTAGAGGGGGGGGGCATAATAAACGCCTAGTTTGTAGATTGGGTTGGTGACCCACGGGCACTGATCCACATAATTTACCCCAGAGCATCAATTCCGAAATGTTATGATTACAGGCGTCTGGTCCGTCATTCATAATTCAGCCGTCGTTCATTAAAGAATATCCGCGTCCATAATCCAAAGACCTATTCCCTATTCCATATAACAATATTAGCACCAAATTCAAAAAGACAATCATAGTATACATAAACATAAGCTAGTTTCCTGCAAGGGAGAAGCGGTCAACAGTTTTCAATGATGCCGGCAAGACATCATGATGTTCAAAAAATATCAAATCCGTATCGCTGATCAGTATTCTTAATCTGTAATTATCGTTGTAAAGTCGTCATCTAGAGAATGACTGTGACTGTTCATATGAGCACGATGGGGATTTTAAAGTACATGGGATCATACGGCCCGTAGCCCGGGTTAAGCGGAAGAGAACACGTTACAAAACGTAACGCCATAGATCTTGCACGCTACGCTCGTATTTTGCTATCAGCATGTCGCCAAATTTGAGAAACTTTGAGTGGAGGCGCTTGGTCGTATAGCCCAGTTTCATAAGTTTTGCATTTTTTTTTGCAAGTTTATAAGTTATAATGTTCTGGAGATGAACTACGCCTAGGAATATGATGAAATTATTTTACCAAATACTTGTGGATAAACCAGTCATTTTTTGTTATATATTTTTCCTTTCAGGACACAAACTAAGATATCTACACATGTACAGTAATTCTTGCTTCAAATTTACTTCGTTAACATATTGACAAAAATAATGGACTGTAATTAAGTGCTTGTTAAAACAAAACCTAGCTTCACAATGATGCCGTATTTGTAACATCCGAGGCAGATTAGAAGTGGAATATTATGGAATGTGTTATGCCTACCCATGCCACGTACCTTATGTTCGTCTCAAAGTGATGCTGTGACCTTTTGACCCATTCAAGGAAATCTCCTTAACAAATCATAATGACTGCTCATGGAAAAACAATTCCACAGAGCAGAACCTGAGCCACAGAAGTCCTTTCATAGGCTAATAACTAGCAAATTCAACGCATGCCATTAATTGGGATTTGTAGACAGAATTGGGTCCTACTGACCTACATAACTGACACCTGTCCGTATTATTAAACGTTTCTGAACCATGTAGACCATAGCCCATACACATACCTTCACAATGATATCTTAAGTATAATATTTTGTCCATAGATTTCGGTACACGTTTAATAATGTGACCATCCCTCTAAATTGCATGTATATTCAAAATTAGTTCCGTCTGATAACAATCTTGAGAAGAAGTAGCTCAAGGAAGATGGCAAAATTATTTCGTCAAAAACTTGCACATGGTCTGTAGAGAATTTGCAGCTGTTATTTTTTATATAGGGGTTTTTTCCAACGCATACAGCTGACAATATTTTCATTCTGAAATCAAGGTACTGACCTACTGACCTACATAAAGACGGACTTTGACCAATCAAAATAAATCTTCCATAAGCTGATAGACCATGCACATACCTTCATAACGATACCTTACATGTAACATAAAAAGCAGTAGAAGTGGGAATATGTTGTCATATGTCTCCCCTTCCCTCTAATTTTCGAGTTTTTTGACAAGTTCCGTGATCCAACATAATTGCGTCTAGCACACTACATACTCATGTTTCAGACTGATCACCCACTCTAGAAAGATGTATCTATGTCTGGTCTAACATACAATCACAACGAAGATTTTCTATACCATGGGTTGAGGTTCATCCTAAAATAAGCTCTTTATCTGTTTGGGATGATGGACTATTTTTGATAATTTTAGGCAGATGGTTGTACCAGATATCTTTCAGTAGGTTTGATGCCTGGTTTTAACGGGATGTTAGGGCGTATTTAATAATTCTTATTTATTAGTTGTTCATTAGCTTTGAAAGCGTTGGAAGTATTGATGATGGCTCGCCAACTATGCACACCTGTTCCCATCTGGCATCGGTAGTTCTGAAATAACCTGATCCGCTCTACACAATATGAGAGATTGCTAAATTCCGAACGTTATGTCTTAAATCAGTGAAAATGATAAAACTTGTCGACCTGGATTCATTGTCCTCTGTCATTTAATAGATTGCAGATCTTTTTATGGTTCTCGTTTGCAATATCTTTTTTTCTCGCAGGGAAACTGAAAATTGAATGCAGAAGTTTTGATAAAACAATATCCTACAGATAGAATATTGCTATTCATTCTCACTTCTGTGTTGCTATGGGATATTTCGAGGCCGTTAACTGCTACGGACGTTTTTCGGTACCCTTGCCCCTCAATATCAGAAACTACAGATTTCTTGTACTCGATGCCGGTAAAGTGCTGCAGCTCCTCCATGACATCGTCACCCAAATCAGGCGAGCTTATCGATGCAAGACATGTAGCGATGAACTCGAGATATAACTACAGTTTGATAAATAGTAAAAAAGATCTCTTCTTCACAAATGCACTCATTCATGTAGTGCATTTGTTTCTCCAGGCCTGTTTCAAACAATATATCTTGTTTGATACGTAGTGAGATCTTTAGCTACAACAGAAAGGCGTCAGTGATTGACGATCTGATTATCACAATGTATGCTGATAATTCCAACATTTTCTAAAGACCGAGTTATGAGGAATAAGGTTTACTTATGATTTCCATATTCCAGTTGTTTTGTTTGAGAAGTGATTGTCATTCTAAATGATGTATCCGCAAACTTAGTTTTCAACTCAAATCTTGTACCAGGTCTAACAGCAGTTAGCCATAAAATATAGAACACTATACAAACGTCAAATCCCCCACCCCCAACCAGCGCACTTTGAAGATTGCCGCCTCCCATAAGCCTCTTAGTATGGCGTTGATTGCGATTGGCCATGTGAACGCCATGAGAATCTCGTGTTATATTGTGCTCAACCATGCATATGGCATCTGCGAGTCCCGATTTCTGTAATATCTAAGTATGCAAGTCCGCAATGTCGTCGAAGCACTTTCTGACTATACAACGATAGCCAGTATGGCCCACATATGCCCGGTTTACACAAAAAGTTAAAACCCACACACACTTACTCACTCATTCCAACACAAGCTGCGCTTTCTCTACTACTGAAGTCACAAGTCACATGACTTCTTCTCTTGATACACTTTATTATCCACTCTATAACTTCCATGGTCCTATGTCAACGTTCAAAAGTCATAGGTCGATGCACCGCACCTCCACCCCACCCTCTCATGAAGGGGACAAGACTTACTATTTGCACACTGGTGTGACTGGAAATGTGTCTTTCAGTCATACGTTTCTTGTTCTAATCTTCGTTATTGATGTACATATAATCATGCACTTCAGATCATTATTACACATCAGATCAGTATTTTCTGATTTTCTGAGCAATTTGTGCGGAAAAATGCATAAATAAGTAGTCCCGAAAATCAGAGAACGCGTGTAAGTTATGCTCTCATGGAAACAACGGAGGAAATATGCAAATGTGGTAATAATAAAAAACGGCTGGAAGGAAATATGAGTTATTAGGTGCGAATATATGAACTAAGACTAGAATCTGTTAGGTTGGACCTTGACATGACCATATGGCCATTGGTTTCGGAATTGGCATCTTGGAATTGCGGTCTCGTCAGCTTGCCCTCTTTAAACCGTACCTCTTAAACTTAGGTTGCCAACTTTGTGTGGTGAACAAGGAACTATTTCACCGGCTTTGCTCTCCTTTCTTGTATGAAGGATTTCAAAACACCGGACCATTCTACAATATGCATGGATTGCAAATTTCTATCTTCAGGCGCTATCACTCGCGCAACATTGTCAATTTTGTGATGACGTCTTTAACATATTAATGGCGCATATGTTCAAAAGCTGTATCATACGCAATCAGCTCTGCAGTACGTTTGCTTCTTGTGTTGGTCTTTCCATGACGATCGTCTGAGTGGGTACAAATCTTAAGAGCGCCTGCACTCCTTTTCATGAAATAATATAAACGACAGCTCTGAATTTTGTTACGTGAAGGTAATTCTTTATCAGAAATAGGGCTGTTTCTTTTCAGAATCTTTGGTCATTTTGTGAAAGTTAGATCATACAATTTAGGTATCTGCAAGTGTCTTCAAACTAGTGAACTTTTATGCGCAGATCAATCTTTTTCATGAATTTTTATGAAAATAATTTCGGATAATGGACTTACTTAATACCGCTTATGCTGGTGCTAGGGGCCGTGTGGTCATGTTATCCAAGTTGCCACATGAACAGGTACAATAAAAGCGTGCCGGAGATACAACACACATCAGGAATCGTTAGATTCTTGATATGTGCTTTCGAATAGGTTAACCAGAAGACTATACTGTGAAGTCATGTGGCTTTGTCAGTATGTGGCATCAGACCGAATTTAATCACTTCCGGGTCGGAGCCCTCAACCTACATTGTTAGAAAATTGAGAGCAGATCTTTGTGGATTTTATGAGCTGAGATTTTTCAGCATTTCTGATACAGCTGATATTTCAAATTGCAGATGAGGCTTCAAACTGTACTTCCTAGTGTTGATTTGGGCCACTTTGGAAAAAGCATGGTGGATGGAGACATGACCAATGAGGGGTGAGAAGGCTTCCTGTTTACAAATTGAATGACATTCGGTAGCACCAATCAGCTGTCAGTGGCGGGAATGTGAAATTTCCATGGTCAACTCCTGTCAAGACTTTCACAGTTAATGTCCCACAAGGTGAATATTGTCATGCCAAGTGGATTTATGCATCGATAGTTTTCTGATTCTTTTGTGATTTTTTATGCTAATACATAACAAGTAGCAAACTTATTAGTGTGTCTGAGGCCATGTCGGCACCTCTTCCCACTTCCTTTATATGTGTAATTACTTCCTCATCTGTTTCTGGAGTGATGAATAATAAATTTCAAAACTTCTGCCTCTGGATATTTTTAGATTGTGATTTAACCTGATTTGCTGAAACAACTTGTGTGGGTGTGTTAGGTCTGATGTGTCAGTCATTCAAATGTAACATGGGCTCCATTTCCACGTGGTCAATATGATATAATCAAACTTACATATCGTCTTCAGAAAATTAATATCACATGAGATTTTATCAACTGCCTTAGTTTTCACATCCCCTACGCTCTCCCCAACATAACTCACTCGCTCAGATGAAGCACTTAAAAGTAAATGATATGGGTAGCATTCTTAAGTTATCTATTTGTTTCGTCAGTAAATAGAGGTGGGATAATGTTATATGATCAGACTAATGTTGAATGAAATGTGTGACAGACAGCCACATCCACAAATAAACCTTGGGTCAATAAGCAGAATCGGTTGATTACTGTGGTAGATAACAAACACCACCTTGAAATATCTCCAGGCTGGAGCTGTGGCATGGACTAATATATATATTATCACATACTCTATTGCAAACACGAGAAAGTTCGTCTGTTACACGTATATTGTTGTACAATGAATAAGAGATAGTTTTTAGCGGGAACCAAAGAAAACATTATTTTATCTGTAACGATGATTGATATTTAGATATCAGAAATAATATATTTGTGTTGTCCTTGTTTTATATTTTGTATGGATTGCGTGTGTGTTTCATTGTTATTTGTCGTGTAAATGGGTCATTGTGTTCTGCATGGATTGGAATAAATCACATAAAATGCTATATGGCAAAATATCCCGGTTTTGAGGAAAAGAAAGATTTTAGCCAACCATATGATAGCAAGCGTCAGATCCGACATTCAGTGTTCAGTGGTCGTCCATAAAATAATTCCCTTGTCAATAATCGAAAGATCTTCCAAATGTGATGATTTCATAGAAGAGAGAAGCAGTCTAGACTTGATGATGTTCTTAGAGTGTAGAGCTATATGCCCTTGCAAACGGCTGATAAAAAGAACCAATATACAATGCACTGAAATTCGTCGATATTCACTGCAAATCAGCCAATAACAAACCTCCAATTTCAATGCATTTTCCATATCAATTCAAAATAACAGCAATGCTTTAAAATTATGCAGGATCAATGATGCAATAGAACAAACCAAAATAACCATATCTGGCCTGGGCGATTTGAGGTGTCCCGCAGCCTGGGGGAGCGGAAAATGCCCCCCCCCCCCTTATATGTTTTCGCTATCGCTAAGGCTAGGCGGCTGAAACTTACCACACTATACCATTGGGTCAAGCTCTACAAAAAAATGTAAAAAAATCCAAGATGGCCGCTATGATAACGCCACTGTGACATCATTTCCAAAAAGAGCATTTTTCTACCATTTTTTGGTCAGAATTTTCGATTTTTTTATTTCTGTTTTCTCTTCGCAAAAACTGCAGGATAAATTAGTAAAAAATAATCTGATATGAAATAAAATAGATTTTACCCACTTTTCTATACCGAAAAGCAAAAGTTTTGAAGAAATATGACGAAAACATCACTTTTCTGGTACCTCACATGGCCGCCATTTTGAATTTACCCATGATCCTCTGCTCGGGGGGTCAAAATGACCCCAATGTGATAATCTAAAAGACAAGATGGTTCAGCTCTCAATTTTCTGTCGTTCCGGAGATAGGAGCAAAAAACCAACAGGCGGGGCGGAAAGTGCCCCCCCCCCTCAGGCCAGGTAGGGTTAAACGAGGGTTTATTCGGTAACTGAGTAGATGTACCTTGCATGTTTGTTGGCATGATTTGTAATGGGAAGAAGGCCTATTTATCCAGTCAATAACCACTCTGGCGAGAAGTGTGTTGACATGGGTTAATGGCATTAGCGTGCTCTATAGTATACATGAGGGAACATCATATCGACCATGTTTCCCCTGTCCTCTGTATTGCCTCATACCTCAGAAAACAGGTGGCTGTTTCGGACTTGCGGCTCACGAAAACTGACCCATCAACTTCGTGTACCAAGAATGATATGATACTGTATACATTTATAATTAAAAATAGTATACCTATGCTTTTCTTAAGGAGGTGTGCATTTTTGTCTCTGTTTTATTTTGTTGATGTATATATTTTCCACCTTTCCGTTGTTTTCTTCTAATTTCATCTCTCATATTTAAATATATATAATTTCTCTATAAAAATTTACTATTCCACTGAATTTCCCATTAAATTTGATGCTGAATTAAACCGACAGATATAATGTTAGGAGAGAATCTACGACAGATTGCCTCTACTTGCCACCAGGGAAAGTCGAAAAACGAAATTCTACACTTATTTCTCCATTATTTTGCTTAAGAATTAATGACTGATTACGTAGGAATTGTTTCCGTAAACCGCCAAGCATTGACTGTTAATTGCACAACATTACAAGAGTTACACTGCTTCAAGAAAAATAGTGTTTCTATCATACGCCTTCAAGACACACACACAGACATTAAATTTAA